>JAGTJP010000053.1:0-200512 GCA_020744175.1 Auriculariales sp. MPI-PUGE-AT-0066
AAGTTTCACATGACACCGGTGCTCTCACCCAGCTCCTCTCCCTTTGATTCGAGCGCTCGGATTGCTCATCAAGAGAAAGAACGACTGCAGCATCAACAGACATTTCACAATAGCGACAGGATTGTCATAGATTTGTCGTTTCACAGTTTGGCTGTGATTACTGTGGTAATCGATCATTATTCCGTCACATGTTATCGCTGCTTGATTATTCTGAAAACTATTACATATGAAAAATTACGAATATATGCGGTGCGATGTAATCAAGAGTTGCTCCAAACGATCTCATCGCTTTAATGTGTTCAGCGGGTATACGTTCAACTCTGCCGATCACGTTGAGACGTCTATGCGTCACATTGAGCGAATACACGCACCAAGTCTAAACGAAGTGCGAATCCCTGTATGCCGCCGGAGGCCCATATCTCGTTTCTGCGCCGATGTACATAGTCAATGGTTCGCGTGCTGACACCTCTAAGCTGATGGCAAACGCCCTGCGCAATTGGACATTCCCATTGACAGCTATCTCCCTCCATGCTACGCCTCCACGGATAGAGCCAGATACGGGGTAGGGCGGTAGCATGCTGAGTGGAACGCTGACGGAAGCGGTGGCTGGCATTCCTGGTGCGGGAAGAGTGATCCGCCCAGTACGAACGTCAATGGGGTTGGCGTAGGCTGCGTCATGTTCGAAACCTCTGGGTCGGAAATAGACAATGATGGTCGATTGTAAGGTGGTGAGGTTGGCAGAGGCAAGATCTGCATGCACATCATCAACACAAAATGGCCACAAGCGTGGTACAAAGACTCTACGTACGTGAAAGGGTCCAACAATAAGCGGCCGTTGCATTGCGCGATCCATGGTGGAAGGTCGAGGATAGTGAGACGTGCTCAGCTATGGTCAGCGGTGAGATGACTACTGTGAGCCGCATCCCAAGAGCTTTTGTATCGACTGGTTTTGAGCCATTTCACTGCATTGGATTGCGGAAGAAGCTTCCACCAGACAGACGCTGCCACCAGGCGATTCCCGTTGTTCCATCGCGGCGGCGAATTTGAACAGGATGAGACTGCTCATTACGGTCAGAAGTCATCAGGAGCTATGGAAAGTACTCCGATTATTGTATTTGTGGGTCAAGATTGTCGGCAAGCTGCGAGTCAGTGCATTGATCCGAGTCCGGAACGGGACTGTAAATGAGGATCAGCAGCGAGAGGAACAATAAACGAGGAGCTCTCGCAGCAAAAATTTCTCGGTAGTATTGCGGAGAAGAGTCTGTCACTTCGAAGAGGTGGGGCTTGATACGAGAGTCCTGGACTATGTGCATGCTACCGTGCCGACAATCTCAGTTTTAGACTACAGAGAAGGGCGTATCAAGTCCATCAACCACTGGGCGCAGCCTGGATAACAAATCCTGATTTCTCTCATAGCTCCAAATGCGAGCATTGTGGCTGAGGCTGCCATGGTCACCGAAGTCGCTGACCTCCATGGAGCACTTCTCGCGCTTGTTCGCGCCACTGCACAGCAGAGATTTTAGGCTATTGAGCATATTGAGTAATCAACTCTGGTTGATTGTCGCATGATGATTTTGAGCCTCGCCGCAGAGTAAGGCAACTGCGGACTCCATCCTGATGTCTCAGGATATTCCCTAGGAAACATAATCTAAGGGGGGTCAATTGACGCAGATATGCACGTATCTCTTTGGTCTCGGGCTGTTGCGGTAAGATGGGTGGGTGATCCAGTTGATGTCGGAGTAGTGTTGCGGTGTCTAGAAGGTTATGTAGGCGGTATCGATGGCCCCAAAGTTAGTAGAAAGTGTCACGTTTGTTTCATGATTTGCAGTTTCTTTTGCCACAACAGATGAGGGCGTCGGGAAAATGTTCTAACTTGGACAAGGAAGCAAGAGGACAATGTTGTAAAGATGTCCGGCGCAAAGGATGTACAAACAGTGATGTTTGTCTAGCTCTAGGGCACGATTTTAGGAGTGAGACCATTAGGAGAACCCAATCAGTGTTTCGAGGAAGTCGCGAAGTTCGAACCACGATCGATGCGGAGCTCCGCCATGAAGGTACTGTCAGTGGTCTAATGGGCTCATGCATGAAATGCCGAGTCCATGTGTATGCAGCAGTGATGAGCTGCAAATTGCTAATGACGTTGAGTTCTGGCAACTGTGGAACTAGAGGAGATTGCGAGAGCTGCAGTCAATTCCATGCTTTTAATCACATAAAGATACTAATGGTTCATGTGGTAGACGTTGGCGTTGGACATACCGCCAGAAAATCCCACAATGCACTTCTGACGTTCCGTACGGCCGAACCCCCATTGAGCGACCTTCAGAACCCATCTTCACGAGCTTTCCACACTTGCTGCACTGAGCTTTGGAAATGTGATCAGCCCATCGAAGATTTAGTTGATGAAATATAATTCATTTGTCTTGTACCAAGCTTCCATTTCGCTCTGCACCCACATCGGGAAACTGAAACATTGCTCACCAGCAGTGGTGAGCGGCGAGAGCGGCGCAAGCGGGAAAGCGCCACCAGAAAGGTACTTTCCGCACCAAGCACCGATAGCGCACTATGCCCGCTTGTCGCCGCAACCAACCTTAAAACCCCTGCTTGTCCTGCACTGGACTTCTGATCTATGCTTGGCACACTGGTGAGCAGATATCTTGCTCCCCATGCTCTTGATGCTCATACCGCTCGTCACGGGCAGGAGCGGCTCTACCATAGCTGAGTGAGAGCCGGGACAGCCATACTAGCTCACCACTTGCAGGCTCGAAAATCACTGAGGTGTGGACACTTGGCAGAATGGAGTATCGTTGTGACGCATCGAAAACTACAATGGAAGTACTCGGCGGTTACACCTCGCCCTCGCCCTCGCCGTCACCCTCGCTATCACCATCACCGTCACCCACTTCATCATCCTCCATCCCATCAAGCAAAAGGTCACCATAGTCGTCCATCTCATCCTCGTCGATATGCTCATCTTCGCTTGCAGCAGCAGCATATGCTTCGGTCGTCTCACTGCAGAGGAGATCAGTAAAGATGCCAAATATGTAATGGGCACACCAGATAACGCACAGGCAATCCATATACAGCTTACGAGTCCATGCCATGAAGAGTCGTCGGTTCTTGAGTTTCATCTTCTCGAGTGCGGCAACATGCTTCTTGTAAGCTGCATGCCAAGCCTCAGTCCTGAACGGATTCTTCTTAGGCACATAAATCCCGGTGGTCCAGTCGTGCAGTGCGCATTGAACCTGAGTAGAGAAAATAAGTTTTGGACAAGTCGCATGCATGCTACTCACAGCAGTAGCAATCAAAGCAATTGTAGGGATTGGAACCGGGTTGAATTTACTTCGGGTGAGTTCGGCGACTGCCATCCGATCGTGCTGGAGGAACAACTGCTCTTGCATAATTGTGCGGAAGACAGGGTTACGGTACGGTCCATGACGCTGGGAAAACCATAAGGAATTATCGAACACTTGTGGTACTACATACCTTGGTGACCTGAAGAGTGTGAGTCCCGACCGACGTGAAGGCAAAGTCTGCAAAAGTAAAAGTTGAGCGGGTGAGCAGTCCGGCGGCAAGGAGCTTGGTGCTGTGTGGTGAGCCCTGGGCAAGACCAAGCTTGAATGAACCTGGTACGTGAATCTGTGCAGACTTGAGGTATTCGTGCCGCACGGTAGCCTCATTGCGCATTGTCTGAAAAGATTGTGGGCAAGTGCGAAAAGCAATATAATGAGTATAAGAGGACATACCATCTTCGTCATGTTGTTTAGGTACTTGACATCATTGTCCAGTCGAAGCAGGCGACGCTCTGCGCCTAAAGCATGAGCAGCATCATGCACGGACCTTGATGCTACAACAAGTCGCGACTCTGGTGTGAAGAAGCCATATTTGGCAACTACGTTGGCACGATGCAGGCGGGATGAACGCTGTGATATCGCACGGGACAGTGGAGAATGGTCCATCTGCAATGGCTTGCTAGGCTCACGTGGGTTGACTGGTTCAGTGTACGGTGTGAACTCGAGAACCTTGGGGCGTCCAGACTTGCGGCGCGAGGGGGTATCCATAATGACAGTAACGGGTGAGTCGTTCACACCATGCATGCTGGTCATGATCTAGAATCGAAATTAGTGCAAGAAAGCATAGTGTTTTTTGGTGAAAATTGTGACAAACTTGTGGGGTTGGACGACGGGCACGGTGAGTTGCAGCTTCATCATTAACCGGGTGCTCCCAGGTTGCCTCCCAGTCTTCTTCGCCCTGGCCATAGCCCATACCATTTCCCTCATCGCTGTCTTCATCGATGCCATGAGGATCGCCAAATTCAGCTTCGTCAATATCTGCAGAATTGCAGCGAGTGAGCAATGTGCTGGAGAACAAATACACAAGGTAACACACCTGAATCAGCCTCAGCACCATCCTCATCATTGTCTGCAGCATTGTTGTCTTCATCTGAATGGTGTCTGTGAGCTTTGGGAAAGCGGTTGAATCAAAATTGTGCACCGTCTTTGTTGTACTGGACAACAGCATGCAGTGGTGTTCTCTTGATGAGCTGCGCACGAGCCCTGCTGGGAGTGACTGTGGGAGGTTTTTTGCGAGCTGATTTAGCTGCAGAGCGAGCCGCATCTTTGACTGCAGTAGCGACAGCCTTGGTCGTGGACCTGGTTGCCAACTTGGCCCCGCCTGAGCCCTTCCCAGCACTGCCGGTCGAGTTGGTCTTCTTTGCGGTTGCATTGGTGTTCTTGCCCATGCTTAGAGGGGATGAAGTGAAGTGGTACGTGGCCAGTGTGTGTAGCGGTCGTCATTTTGTACGGAGAAGGGGACAAAGGCTATTTTGAAGCCCGACCAACCTCGGCCGTGTTCCGCTTGCCTGTTGTCAACCACCGAGCGGCGAAACACACAATGAAACCATGAAAAGCTATTCTGGTTAATTTATTGATTTAATTGAGCAGGAAACGGGCATTCAGAGCTTTTGTTTGTATATTGAGACGTGTCGTATGATTCTCTGCTGCCTACATTGCCGCGTCACCAACTTCACCCTTCATCCATGCCTCAGTGCAAGTTCTGCAGTCGTATATTTAAGACCTGTGGAGGTCTCTTCTCGCATTTGACACAGGATGATCAGTGTAAATCCCGTCAGGAGGCAGTACTCAAAGCACTTGCTTCTGAGCAGGCTGCGAGGTTCACCAAAATCCAGCCCGCTTTATACAATCAGGAGAGCGAGTCTGACTGTAGCTCACAGGCATCAGGAGATGGCTTTGAGCACCTACGATCACCACATCATGACGACTACTTCGACATTGATTACAGTCCCGTCGCTTCACCATTGCTTGCTCGTAACCAAGCTACTCCCCCTGCAGAAAGAAAGCAGGCTCGCTCACTGCGCGTTACCATCACCGATGTTCCTGAAGAGAATGGAGATGACGTCGTAGATGAGCATGGGACAGCTGCTACCATGCGCCAAAAGCGACGACGTACACCGATGGATTGCGACTACGCCGACTTTGTCGGGAAATCAGGATTTGGCCCATTTCCAACTGAAGCTGACTGGAAGCTGGCCTCATGGGCCAAACTAGAGTCAGTTTCTGATAGTGCCATATCACGACTGCTAAAGATCCAGGCTGCTCATGCCGACAGCCTGACAATCAAGTCAGCGCGAGATATCAACAGGCTGATCGATAAGCTACCCTCACCTGCGGAATTCCAACACGAGAAGCTTTGTGTCGATGGTCAGCCTATACCCTTTGACTGCTTCCACCGCAACGCACTGGAGATCGTGCGCGACCTCATTGGCGATCCGACTTTTGCGGGCCAGCTGCTCTTCAAGCCTGTTCGCCGCTGGACAAGCAAAGCACGGAAGACGCGCAAGTTCTCCGAGTGGAATACGGGCAATTGGGCATGGGAGATACAGGTCAGTTATCGCAAGAAATAAGGCTTGATTGCGTAGGCTTACTGTGGGCAGGCTCAGCTCCCAACTGGTGCGACAGTCGTTCCAATCATCCTCAGCACCGACAAAACCGAGCTTACCACCTTCACGGGCAAGCAGACGTGCTACCCCGTCTACATGACAGTTGGGAACATTCCAAAGCATCTCCGTCGTCAGCCATCAACTCGCGCATGGCGACTGCTTGCGTACCTCCCGACTGGAAAGGTTGATGAAACCACATATTCCAAAGCAATGGCTCGCAGACTTCGCGCACAGCTTTTCCACAGGTGCATGAAGATCATTTGCAAGCCGCTTTTTGGCCCTGCAAAGAGTGGCGAGGTGATGATTGACTCGGAAGGTGTAGTGCGCACTTACCATCCAGTCCTTGCTGCATATGCTGCAGATTATCCGGAGCAGTGCCTAATTACTTGCACTCGATATGGCCAAGCTTGTCCAGTCTGTGATGTCCTTGTTGAGGATTTTGACAAGAATGAGGCAGGTGAACCCCGTCATCAAGGCGACACACTGGCGACAATCGAACACGCGCGAACACTGTCAGCCAAAGATCGCGATGCAACCTTGCAGGCAGCAGGTCTAAATAATGTACCAGATCCATTCTGGAAGGAATGGCCACATGCCAATGTCCATGCAGCGATGGCGTCGGACGTGCTGCACCAGCTTGTGCAGGGAATGGGCAAGCACCTTGTTGAATGGATAATCGAGCTAGTGGACGATGAGGACGAACTTGATGCACGCTTTCAGCGTCTTCCCCGTGCCACTGGTCTGCGACATTTCCGTGACGGGATTACCATCTTGTCGAACGTATCAGGGCAGGAGCACAAGGCGATTTATGCCCAGCTCATCGGCTGTATCCATGGCCTTGTGCCGGACGATGCCGTTCGCGCTGCTTGCGCTCTGCTTGATTTTATCTACATCGCGCAGTATGAATGTCACTCGGAGGACACCCTCAACAGCCTGAGCACATCACTCTCAAACTTCCATGAGTTCAAGGATGTGTTTCAGCAACATGGAATTCGAGCAGGTGAGTAATCCACTCTCAGCAACTTGCGAGCCTATGCTCACCTTTTTTTTGCCGCTCAACAGACTTCAAACTTCCCAAACTTCATGCATGTCAACACTATGTGCAGAGTATCCGACGCTTTGGCACCATTGACAACTACAATACCGAGTGCACGGAGCGCCTGCACATTGAGCTTGCGAAGCATGCATACCAGGCAACAAACAAACGAGACTACGAAGAGCAGATGTGCCGCTGGCTCCAACGTCGTGAGGCGATTCTTCGATTCCACACATACCTTGCTTGGAAGCCAAGCAACCGCTTGGCGCACCTGCAGAAGCACACTGGGCATAAGCACTCTCTGCCACCTCCGATGTTCTTGGCGAAACGACCCCACCGACAGCACGTCACGATGAAAGATCTTCAGAGGCAGCTCCCTGGCCTAGACTTTAAAAAGTCAATGGCAGATTTTCTCCGCAGATATCATTGTCTGCCACGCTGGCGCGGGTTCGAGACAGCGCTGCCACCGTCCATTGCATCCACGCTGGACCGCCTCTCCCATGTCGCTACCTGGAATCACGTCAAGTTCACCACCCCAAACGTCGAGACCCTTGCTTCTAAGGATAGCAAGAGTGTTGCGTATGCCTCCTTCCTGCGGTCCCAGTATGACCCAGTGCTGCTTCGGATTGCAGGAGAGGATATAGCGGGGGCTGCGGGCATAAACGGTGCGCTACTCGCTTTATTCTATTGCATCTAGCTGAGCTATGGCTAGACCTCCGTGTTGGCCGACTTCGAGCAATTGTCAGGATTCCTGACCAGTTTGCATGCGATTTGTTTGCTGGGCGAGCGGATGCCCCGGACCAGCTTGCCGTGGTGGACTTATACACACGGCTTCCTCGCCAAGAAGACGATATCAACGGCATGTTCCTTATTCAGAAACCCACACAGTGCGAGGCCGCTGTGGTGCCTATCGACAATCTCCGCCGTGCCGCACATCTATTCCCGCGGTTTGGTTCAGCCAAGGTCGATCGTAAACTAACGTCCAACACAATCTTAGATGCCTTCACTGCATTTTACCTCAACAATCGCGTCGATAAAGATGCTTATAGGACAATATGTCGGGTCGTGGATGACGATGATGGAGACGATGATGAAGACGAGTCCTGACGGCCCAGCACACCTGTCATACACTGAAATTATACTTAATATTCGTTTCTATACAACTTTTCTGAATTGGTGCGACGCGATTCAAGTCCGAGCGAGACGAGATAGAGGCGAAGCAACACAGGCTGGTTTGTTAACTGGGGCAGCAGACTTGGATCGCGCACGAGATCAGGTCATCGACAAGAAGGGGGGGGGAGGGGGGAAAGAAACTATGTACGGGATGAAGAAGAATGCGGATGATGAGGTATCGGCCTGGCGGGTATGGAAGAGGTGTTGCGGAGTGTCGGTTAATGCGAGGAAGGCCGAGATGATGCTGATGCTGGTGTGGGTCCAGTACAGGTACAGGTACGCGCGAGCGGTCGACTGAACATTATCGATGCGATGGCGTAGTGCATGCGTGAGATATGCGATGACGGGAACCCAACAAGGGAAGAGAAGAAGAATGACCACGACGTAGAACAAAACCGAGAAAAGGTGCAATCCACAAACCATTGGCGTGCTGCCACAGGATGTAGAAAGCACCTACCAGACGCTGCGTGAGACGTATGCGTAACCGGGCTCTGCCTTCTGTGGCACCGATGCTACCGTCGATGCGAGGGAGGTCACAGACGATGGGGCGGATGGCGCGGCGCTGAAGGTGGAACTGGCGACGGAATATGAGCTCGTGCTGTAGCGAGTGGACTCGAGAGGGGTCATTTGCTGGGTGCCGTGCGCGCGGTGAGCCTACGAGTGATGCGGGGGGCTGTCCCGTCGGCAGCAATATGTACGGATGTCGACGTGAAGAGAAGGCGACGAGGCGCGTGACAAAATGCGAGGCGGCGAGGCACCAGGCGAGAGGAAAAGAGCGGGCGTCATCCCAAAAGACTCGAGAGCTCGAGAGTTTCGAGCTCTCGCTTGTTTTGGGAAAGACGCCCGGTTTAGGGCTTCTGGACAAGAAAAGGTACCAGAGACAAAGGCGGCACACATCTTTGCGGTGATTTGCGACCATAGAATGGATCTGGAGCCTGTGAAGGCGCCAAGATGAATCAGACCCCGACTCTGACTGAACAGGAGGTCGGTGCGAGGTACTCACCTGGGTGACCAGCGCTCGCGGTTCCCTCTGGGGACGTTTGACCGGTTTGCCTGTGCCATTCATGAATGCTGGGGGATGGACTGAATCTGCGAGTTGCGAAAATCGTAAGTGAACCGTTTAAGTAGTGGGGAGGTGGTGAAGCGAGATAGGTCCGGCTACGGCATGGTCGACACCGAGGGACCAAGACAGAGATGACCGCTAGCCACAGGGCGACCTCCACAGGATTGGAGACTGAAAATGGTAGAAGATAGAGGTGAGCGTCGGCGGTCGGAGCCAACGATGACGAAGTTGTCGCGGACGCAGTATGGGCCCCCGCTCCGGCGCCCCTTTCTCCTTGTCGACGCTGAGCGCGATCAGGGCAAGGGAGAAAAGGTGCAGCGGAGGGGTCGTTTGCCTAGAAGTCGGTGTCGACAGCCGTGTATATGTCCGGCGCGAAGGCTCAGTAGCTGGGCCTGACTTCGTTGCCCTGTCGATGCACACCTTTCGCGCACTGCGCCGAGGGATGTTTCTCCATGTTGGCGCAACGGTTTCGAGGTCGTGGAGGCGAGAAACACGCTGCGTGGGTAGAACGAAGCCCCGTGTAGCGCCGATTGAAAAATAGGGGCAGCCGTTGGCTCCGAGAACTGCGTCCGCGACAACGGCGTCGTTCACACTCCCACCGGCACAGATGTGCGCATTTTCTAATTCTGCAACTATGTTACTCGGCTTGACCGCCTCATGTTGTCCCTATTCTGCGGGATGGCAGTCTGTGTGGGCTGATTACATGCTAAAGCAAGAGAGAGATTAGCAAAAAGGGAGAAATGAACATCCCAGCTCACCTTAGACAAAGGCAGCACACGTCTTGGTGGCGTTGCTTTGCTTGTAGAGGAAATTTCAGGGGCAATGGGGAGGCGACGTGCTCGAGCGGACAAAGCGGACAAAGCGAGTTCTTCCCATCCAACGAGCGGTGACAGCAGCCAATGCTCGTTCCTGTGCTCGTCAATCTTGCCCTTGTAAGCTTTCTGGCATCTCGACCGCGCCTTATGTGCATTTCAGCCGCTCTCAAACCGATACCATGTGCTCGTCGTTGCTGGTAAATTGAATTGAGCCGCTTATCGCCCTCAACAGCGTTTGACAGCAGCGGCAGCGGGCTGCGCCGCTTTGCAGCATTGTGACTTTCAGGGCTCAGCTCTCACGCAGATCCCGTTTTCCTGATGTCCGCGGTCGAGGAGCGTGCAGGGCATGTGCTCGCCCGACCGCTCAGTCTGCACGTACTAAGATCACTGATTTCAGCGCAGGCTCAACATGATCAAAGATAGCATGTTCTTCAACGATCAAGAGTGGTCTGTGACTCTTCACTGAGGCCATTAGCAAGCTATCTGGCAACGGCGGTGGTGGGAAGAAGTCAACGAGCGAACTGCATCCGCGACAGGGGGCGGGTCTGGCGACGCGACACGATCCATATGCACTCGCGGCTCGCGCCCTAGCGGTATCGTCACGACCCAGACCGTGTGGCGGGGCAGGATGACGGACCGGCACGTGACCGGCGATTTCCTCGATTGCCACAGCATCCCGGGAGCAGTTGACGTACAAACTGCCGCTTTAAGTTTTCCTGGCGGATCACGCTTCTCATAGGCAAAGTTAGGATCGGAGGCCTGCGGTGCGTGTTTTAGTTACTTGAGAATGCGGAGCGATACCAAGCTCCGACAGGAGCGGCTGCGGATGTTGTGTACGAAGGGGCATCTAAGGAGTGGGATACATAGCAGTACATGAGTTGAAATCCTCGGGTATAGAGGTCCGATAAAGGTCCAAAGGAAAGCGCGATAGCAATTGAGGGTCGTAATTAACGTGTAGCAGGAGTTTCAGGTAGCAGCATCCAGGCCGCATGTCCGCGAGAAATCAACCGATACCATCTCACCACACGCCATATCGCGCACGGCACGAAGCACCAGGGTAACACCGGAAAAGGAGGCTTGAGCAGATGCGTAGCCAAGCAGTGACGGTTGTGGCTGGCCACCTTCAGCGTCTGTCTGCGGCTCGACGTGCTCGGTAGGTGGGGGCGGGGACGGCGCCGAGGCCATCGAGAGCAGCGGGAAGAATACACCTAGTGCACCGTCAATTGCTTCAAGCGGCTTCGCCAACTCCTTGATCTTGTACGCGTCCACCACGCCGGTTGTGACGGCGTGTTGCGCGACGTCTTTTCCGAGGCGCACGGCACGGCTCTGCGCGAGCGCGAGGACGCCTGCGCGGTCCTGACTCAAACCCAGCTGCGTCACGGCGCGCGAGACGCCGGTCTTGCCCTGCGCAAGCCGCTGCGCCGCCCAGACGAGCGCCGACCCTAGGTCCGGATTCCCACGCGCGAGCGCGCGGAGCGCATTGGCAAGCCGGGCGAGTGGGAGCTCTTGTTGGAACGGATCGCTTGCAGGTGAGGTTGGCACGGGTGCGGCTGCGCCGGCTGGTTCGGGTTCTACGACGCGTCGGCCGGCGCGGATGACAATGCGCGGTGGCTTGATCCTGGCTTTGGTCTTGGCGAGCGTGGACGGGTCGAACGGCGCGTACACGGTTGCGCACGGTGTGAGGGGCGGGACGACGCACAGTACCTCCCCTTTAGTCACTGCACGAGTGACCTCATATCCGCGCCCAGTGAGCTTAATGAGGCCAAGAGCAAAGCTCATAGCGTGGTCCGTGGTAGGACTCAGCACCCACTCCACCGTGTCGAACGCCGCGGCGAATCTAGGAATTGGAACGACGGGTGCGGGCTCACTGTCTGGATTGCTGGCTGCGTCTGGGTCGGGGTTATACACAGCATCACGCTCGCCGATGAGGCGTGCAAGCCGTCTACGCTCGTTGCCCATGCGCACGCGCACCCAGTCCGGCATGCTCTTGTCGAATGTGCGGCCGTCCTTGGTCCGACCAACCTTGGGCTTAAAGGACACCTACACGGAACACGACGTGAGTGACGGAGGTAAAGTCGGAATATTACAGCACGTACGTCGGTCAGGTCAGGTGGGAGCTGCGACAAGTGCTTTTGTGCGTCTGCTAGCCGGCCTAAGTCGAGACACGCAGCTGCGGCAAACAGTCTCGCGCGTATAGCATATGGGCTGCTTTCCAAAGCGGTGGTCGCGTGGCGTAGTGCACTTGAAGGCAAGTTGGCTCGTAAAGCGGCGGCACAGAGCTTTGCCAGCAGGTCGTGCGTTGCGTCCTCTTCGGATACTGTTTCAAGCTTAGACGCTTCTGGCAATGGAACAGACTCTGAGCCGCCAGGAAAGGTAACGCTATTGCTTTGCGGAACGGCGAGTGATGGCGAGTGCTCATCGACGCTGGTAGGAGGAGAGGTTTTTGAGGCTGAGATATTGCCAGCAGAGTGTGATCCGGAAGACGTTGTATCCTCCGACGCGCGTCGAGGAGGTTGCACTGAACCCGTGGCGGGCCGTGAAGCAGCCTTAGCGTCATTCTTGGCTGTCCCGGCAAGCACATCCTTCCAGCGACCGTAAGCGATCTCAAAGAACTCTGATGCATATAGATGCCGTGGGTCCGCATCGCGAGTTAGACCCTTTTCCCTGAGTCGTCCTGAGGTGTTGATATGCTCGGCAGCGGACAATAGCTATTCCGCCCAGTAAAACCGTGAAAGGAGCACGATGTTAGCTACGCCACTTTGATATCACGTATGACATGGCACCACACGTCGCTAGAACGCACCTCCATGAGGCCGTGGATACGCTTAGTGCGCACTAGGGCGGTTACCGGTGGCGGAGCCTCCGTTGCCGGGGGTACAACAGGTGAAACAGCGGTCCCAGAAGGCTGACCAACGGTCGGAGCGCCGTTTAGCATGTCCGAGACGACTTGTGGTGATCTCAGAACGGCCTTTGCCAACAGGAAGATCGTTCGAAGGTGTGGATCGAGCGGCTCTTTTGGATCTACCTCATCAGCCGCAGGTTTTTCCTCCTCCTTTTTGCGAGACTCTTTTGTGGTAGAACCGGTCGGGGGAGGAGCGGGTGACTTTGCGTTGGCCTGTTTCAAGCTTGGGGTGGGAAGCAGCGATGTGTGTGAAGTAGACTGGGCAGGGGCTGCGAAGAATGACTCCCGCAAAGCAGCGAGGTCTTGCAGCTCCAAGTCCTGGGGTTCCAAGCGGTAATGGCTGGATGAAGAAGAAGAAGATCGCGGCTTTGCCTGGGCATGCGACTGCGACGACGGAGGGCTGAGTGGGAGACTGTCCGAGCTCGAAATGCTCCGCTGCTTCGACAGCGAGGTCGTGGAGTGGCCAGCAATTGAGCCCCACGCACTGGGTGGCTGGCGTGCACTGACCCTGCGCACGTTCGACGAAGATGAGGACTGAAGGGCAAGCATTGTTGCAAGATCGGAGAAATTCAGAGAACCCTGAATTGCGCAGTGCGCGGAGTTTGCACGCCTAGGACGCGTCGAGTAGTCAGTAGAATTTGGGAGGCGCGAGTTGAGTAGGACGGGTGCAGAGGCGAGAGCGCTACGCGGGCAAGGTGAGGGCAGGAGGCAGAGAGGCAACGCCGACAGACGGAGGGACGGGTAGATCGGCTGCGGCACGAAATGTTGTGGCATCTTGACAACCCGTCAAGGTTAACACAAACTCTGAAAATCACACGACGTCACGCCACATGGAATCCTTAACTCTATAAGCCAGCAATCTAGGGAATAGGAAGTTACTGCTACATGCATGTACTTGAGAAGAGCAAGGGCTTCAAAGAATACCCCGGCATCAATGAGAAATCGTACAATGGTCTCAGATTAAGCTCGCGGGCGGAAATGAATAGCCGGGGAGCGTGCGTACAGTTATGACGACACCACGTGCCGATACCGCATGTGAGAATCAGGAACCGCACGTCCGCGGTCGAATCCCAACCCACGGCCTTGCGCCAAAGCCGCAACGCGTCCACTTTACAGTCTAAAAACGCGATCTTGTCTTCACGGGGCCGCCCGGCCTCCTAAGAAAATAGGAGGTACTGTGTGACACTTCGGTTTACAACTTCGTTGCGTTCATTTCGATTGAAAGTTAAGCCGTACTGTACTACTGTACTAACATCAGTCCCACTGAAGAATGAATTTTTGGAGTGCACTAGCTTACTCATAGCGTGCCGTTTTAATCTAGGTCACCCCCTGAGCTCACACGTTCCTTTCAGTTCCGATCATTGTGCTTCTCTAATAATGTCAACGCGTGACATGCTGCCTATAGTAGAACCATTTGTTTTGGGTTACACAGTGCAAGCTTTCCCAGACGTGCTCTCTAGGAAGAGACCACCGGATCGACTGACACACGATCCGCGTGGTTTGACAAGATGAGAACTAATCAATATAGGCGTGAAAGGCGCTAGCACAAGACAGCATGAGTAATGATGCCTGAATGAAATACAGGATAGCGCGGTTTGGAAGGCCAGCATCCGAGTGAGGGAGGTGCAAGAGAAGTCGCAAGTTGCACACCAATGCTGAGGGTGAAGATCTGCGCAAGTAGACCGACCCTCGATACTGAAGCAGACAATGCACGCGCACGATGAGGGGAAAATTTCTGCTGATAATAACCAAAGGACACAGATAGCAGAGCTGTCATGACTGACAGGGCGACTCCACCTCAGAGCAAGGGACCTTCGGACCTTTGCTGACAACCGTTTGCTTCTTACCACCACCCACGCCGACGGTCCGCAAGTGCCACAATCATCGCCTCTTTGTGTGCGACTAAGCTCTTGTGCTGTCGCAGTATGGATATGTCAGCGAGTCTCCCAATGGAACTTTGGCTCCTGGTCTTCGGCTCCCGCAGCGAGCTGGATAGTATCAGCCTTTCGCGCTTTTCCCGGACCTCTCGCACCAACTACAGTCGCTGGACCCCATTTCTTTATCATACAATAGTTATCAGGTCATTAAATCGCTACATGCGCCTTGGTGCGCTTGCAAAGTCTCTCAATAGCGTGCGGCGGCTTTGGCAGCGCCTCATGTGGCGGCGACATTCTCCACTCCGCATGACGCGCGTGTTGCGTCTTCTCCAGAGCAGAGACGCCATGCACCGCAGCCGCTTAATCTCCTCGGGCCAATACGATGACGCCCTGTGCAGCATCCTCACTGCGTGTGGCTCGTCGCTTACTATCCTAAGCCTATCCATGCTGGCGTTCAACTACGACTCGTTATCCCGGGTCATGGTTGCTAGGACGTGCACAGTTGTCCAAGAGGCTCACCCAGATAACTTGCACAAACATATGGCCTGCCTCTGGACCTGGCACAAGCGAGACGAACGACTGCGGGGTATGCGTGATCAGAGAGGTATCACACCGATCACTCACATCGTTGCCGTCCTTCGGCCAACGGCATTGGATGACCAAGAAGTCGTCACCGTCTTCCAGCAGTGGGCGCTACCGACCACGGTGCAAAAGATCGTTATAGTTGTATCCACGCCGTCTCTAAACGTGGAGAGGGACATGGAACAAAATGCTGGCCCAACACATCTCGAAACGAAGATGAATCAGCTAATAAAGTGCATAGCAGAAGCGATAGGTAGGCCAACATTAATGGTTATTCGAAAAGAAGTGTGGAACAGCTCGTTGCCGAACGATAGAGATATCGGCGACAGGAAATGGGACGAGCTCATGCGCTGGGGAGGCAACAACTTTTGGGAAAATGGTCAGGCCATGTCAGAGCGCGTTGACTATGAGTAGGATTACTGTAATTATAAGCTAATCATATATATTTTTTGAATAAAAAAAGCTCCAGGTCGTCCAAACTCGTGAGTACGACATTCTGGTTGAGCCACAGTGTCCAAAATTCACAGTGACGTCTGTGAAATGCCCGCCTTAGTTGATGGTTGTACGGACTGTTGATCTCGGTCCATCTCACAACGACATACTCAGCAAGTCAAGAGACTATTGTGGTTCGGTCCCCACGCCTTGGACAGTTGGTTGCAGGAACAACATCAATATATGAGCGTCGTGTTGGCACATCCATGTTCATACAGCATAAAGTATCGATCCTTCTTCGTCATCTGGCCATGTCGTAGGCCAGAGACCTATTCTACAAGTTGCCGCCGAGAAGCTTGCTCGCGCGCTCGGCGTTTGCACGCATGGTCTCCACCTGGAGCTCCAGCGCGCGGATCTGCGCACGCGCATCGCGCAGCTCCTCCGTCAGCCGACTGTTCTCCTCCTTGAGCACACCGCTTCCCGCGTCCGGCGACCTGGCTGGAGCATACGTCGACGTGGGAAGGCTTTCTTTCCGAGCCGGTGTGGGCGAGGTTGTCGGGGCTGGGTCCGGGGCTGGAGTAGGGGCCGGAGCCGGGGCTGGGGCCGGGGCGTATGCGGATGATGTCGCGGGCGTCGGCGTCGATTGGGGCGCGAGCGAGCTCTTCGGCGTCGGGGCGAAGGACATGGACGAGGGTGCAACAGCGCCGGTCTCTAGCGAGACCATATTCGGGGCGGCCTGCTTCCCGTTGTAGAATTCCGCGGCCGAAAGCGAGGGCTCAGCAGCCAGCGCGGGCGGGAAGATGTCTGCCTGGAACGAGTCGGCCTTACGAGGCACGACGAAGGCGATGGGCTCAACAACCGAACCGGACACCTTGTACGCGCGGGCAATTTCACAGTCGCTGACGGACAAGGCACGGCGTGGAAGGAAGCACAATCCGCGCTGCGGGTCGGTGCTCTTGTACTCGCTCAGAGCGATAAAGTTGTCGTTCTCGTACTCGTAGTAGCGGATGTTGCCATCGCCTTTGCCAGCGACAAAGAGGACGTTGTTGTCACTCCAGAAAGGCATGAGAACGCCGGCAGACTGGTCGACAGTGACCTTGCGCAGGCTTTCGAGTGTGCCAGCATCCCAGATGGAAAGCTCGCGATCTGACTGGCGCGAGAAGCCCGTGGTTGCAATGCGGTCGGTCTGGCCTAACCAGACGGCGCGGGCAGACTTGATACCAGCATGACCTTCGCCAACACGGACGGCCTCCGGGCTGGCGCGGGGGTCGAAGATGCGAATTTTGCGGTCACGGGAGGTGGTGACGAGCAGGGTGCCGGCCCAGTTCCAGTCCATGCTCTGGATCGTGTCGCCGTGGCCGGAGAGCGTGATACGCGGGTCGTCAGCGCGTTCGAGGTCCCATAGTTTGACGGTATGATCACCAGTAGCACTGGCAAGGACGTGGCTAGCCGCTGGATGGAACAGCAACTGGCCAATGCGCTTGGGGCTGGCGGCGATGCGCGCAACAGGCTCGAAATCGACGGGTTCCCACTTTTCGAGGCCCCAGCCATCAAACTGACTGTTCTCGACCTTCCAAATGAGGATATTTCCATCTTCGCCTCCAGATGCGACGAGACTATCGTCGAACGGGGACCAGGCAGTGTCAAGCACAGGTGCAGAATGACCGCGCGCGAGGGGGATAATGTCAGGCAGCTTCCAGGGCAGGTTATTGGGTAGTGCCTTGAACGGCGATGGCAGCGGCAGGATCGCAAACGCGCCGCCGCCGCCGGAATTCCAGTTGATCGAGATGTAGCGCTGCGCACAGATCGCACGCTCAGCAGCTGCCCTTTCGTGCGCATTTCAGCGTGGACTCACTCCAGAAGTGGCGAGCATGTTGGTATCCCACGCGCTGTTCGAGATCTTGACGTTGTCCACCGCATACTCCTTCTTACCCGGCTGCCCGAACACATGCCTCCATTTCCATTAGATTTTGCATTTCATAAGAGTCTAAACGCGCGTACCTGTATTTAGATGCACGGACGAAGCGCGACATGATTGGTTGCGCGGGCTGGTGCGAAGAATTACAGATCGTGTGAGGGGTCGATGTCCAAGTCGCGGCTGCGGTGCGGAGTTTGACGACACGACTTGATCTCTCACCATCTCTACCTTGGTGTCACCAACCCTCGTCTGCATGGATATTTTTCAGAGACTACCGGTAGAGCTTTGGCTCGTGGTCACTGCACACATCAAGGAGCTCGACAGAGCCGAGGTGTCGCGTCTGTCACGGACATCCCGCAATAACTACATATTGTGGACCCCATGGCTCTACACAACCGTCACAATAAAATCGCTCAGAAATTTTGGGTCACTTGCTGCATTTGCAAAAGCAGATTCCCAAACCCCTCGCTGGAAATTGAATTGGACCCAAAGACTTTTGCGTCGTCCCATGTGGTGGCGGAAAAACTCGCCGTGGCGCTACGTGCGCAATTTACGAATTATTTTACACCAAGACCCGGACATTACGCGACGTACCTATAGTGACTATATAGTCCTGAAACCTGCGCAGGCCATTCTCAACGCGTGTGCCGCATCACTTGTCAACATCTGCGTCGCCCCACCGTTCGAGAATAAAATGATGCGGTACTTCATGCAGCTCTCTCGCCGTTGCAGGGTGATGTATCAGGAGTACCCGGGTATCTTCTCGCCGTGGTCGCCTTGGCACTTTCTCACAACTCGCGTGCTTATACCCTTTGTACAAACCTTCGATCGCCTGCGGTATATCAGGTTTGAGCGTCCAGATATCATCCCCACTTCCCATATCGTTTTTGGCTGCAGCATGGAGGCACTTCATCACCTCGGAAACATCGCATGCACGGTCGCCAGGCTGTTACACTACATTGACTTGCAACGCATTGTCCTGATTCTGCCCACTCTTCAATGCCCCGACAGCGTAGACGACGACTTTAATCATAGGATCAACCAGCTGCGAATTCGTCTGAAGCAGTTGATGGTTGGTCCATTGCTGGTCGTCGTGCGTCGCGAGATCTGGGTGGATGATCCTTCCGATGCCGAAATGAATGACAGGAGGTGGAGTGAGCTTGCTTTGTCGGACGGTGATACCTTCTGGGAGTGCGGAGATCCTATAATGCAGATCGGAGATGATGATGACGACGTTTTCTCAGCCAGTTCTCATGAGTACGCGGATTCAAATCGTCTATCATCGTTCTAAAGGGCCCTCGCACCTTTGGGATTGACGACACAAATTGTTTGTACGCAGTTGCTACAGGAGTGCTTGAATCAACAGTTACACGACCACCGCAATATAGTTTGAAAACAAATATGCCGGCCACACGGATTCCGTTTCTGCTCGAGGAATATCTCGAACAAGATCCCCAGGAGTTGTTGCGTATTCAGCCCGTCGAGATAGCGGATGTTTCGCACGTCGGGCAAGGCGGAGCTGCGGGCTTGCTCAACAGGTTCCTCGGCGCTGTCATGACCGAGGAAAGCCGGCGGCTGTTGAGCCGCTTCACGGACGAGGTGGGCAAGACGATCGACAAGCACATGGCCATGCACAAGCCAAGTATCGGGCGCGTCGACCACGCCATGGCGCTCGTGAAACCCAAGGCGCGCGAGTCACTGCTAACGCGGCTGCTCGTGCCATTGGGCTCGGGCTCGGACGCGGTGGTGGCGGAGGGCGGTCGCGGAGCCCGAGTATCCGCCAGGACAAGGAGAAAAACGCGCTGCTTGGCGCGTCGGTCGGTGTCCAGAGCGAGCACGCTCATGGCCAGCACGAGCGGTGTGATCAACCCACTCAAGTTTGCGGTGTTGGAGCGGACGCCGTTCGCTATTGACGCGGCCGGCGACGATGGAGAGACGGACAACGAAGACGCTCAATTGACCACAGCCGCCGCCCGCGACGAGACGGTTTTGAATGAGGCGCATTTAGATTTTTTGCGCCAATTGCCTGGATCGTAAGCTGACGGCAAGGTACAGGTGGACGCTTTCCTAGAAGCTAACAATTCGAAATTGACTCGGAGGTAACACCCCAAAGCAGGGTCGAGCCGCGGGTGTCTGAGACTGCGCGTTCAAAGACACCCCAGCGGCACGCTAGCTGGCGATTCCAAGGCCAAAAGTGATCGCTGGTATCTCAAGTCGTCAAGCAATTTTTAGAGGGTGGTGCGGTAGTTAGACACGAGGAATGGTGTGGCGCCCTGGGTTTGGGTATTGGGGCTGCTACGGCTCACAAGAGCTTTGGTACCCAGCGCTAGACATCGACGGCGCGCGTCAAAGTCAACTCGCGCTCGTGCGCGGTGAACACGACAAGCTATTTTCCGGGTAACTCCACTGAGTGTGCCCGTCACCATCCGTTCTTCATGGCGCAGAATATCAATGCGTGCGTGGGTAGACGAGGAATGGTGTGAGAGGTCGATGTACAAATTGCGCAGCGGAGTTAGCTCCAAATTGAGGGTCTTCTTTTCACGTTTTGGCGACCGGCACCTCCCTCCGAGCACTGTCTCATCTCCAAGTGGCTGCCATCGGCTGTCTGTCACCACGTAGTCGGATTCAATATGTCTACGGCTGCGACTGTACTCTTCCACGCACTGCCGGTAGAGCTTTGGCTCTTGGTCGCCAAGCTGATCGAGGAACTCGGTCAAGCCAATCTTTCACGTCTGT
Organism: Auriculariales sp. MPI-PUGE-AT-0066; assembly: GCA_020744175.1. NCBI lineage: Eukaryota > Fungi > Basidiomycota > Agaricomycetes > Auriculariales > Auriculariales sp. MPI-PUGE-AT-0066. The sequence continues at coordinate 20,491 of JAGTJP010000053.1, forward strand.
CCCGCACGTCCCGCGCCAACTACACACTGTGGACCCCACGGCTCTATACGACCATTACGATTACTTCAGAAAGGAGCCTTCAGTCTCTCGCTAAATTTGCAAGAGCAGACACCCAGATAAGAACAGAATCACAAAAGCTGCGCAGGAAACGGACCTGGATCCAAAAGCTTCAGGGTGGACCAGGACCATCAATGCAGCATGGACCTATGCCGTGGCGGGGATGTTCGCCGTGGCATATCGTACGAAATATACGAATCCTCCTGCGTCGATACTCTCATGTAGCGTACTCCGTCACGGGACCAGCGCAGGCCATTCTCAACGCATGTACGACATCCGTCGTCAACATATGTATCACTTCTGCGTTTGACAGCGACATGATGCAGCTTTTTATGCAGTTCCCCAGCCGCTGCAGGCTGGTCTGCGAGGGATATAGTGGCATTTTTCCGTTCATGGCTCGGACTTTTGTGCATTTCCCGACATCACACATCGTTCTGTCCGGGGTGCGGACCTTCGATGACCTACAACAAATCAGCTTCGAGAGGCAATATCTCCCTCCTACCACTCACATCGTCTTTGGTTGCTGCCTGGAGACATTGGATCACCCAACAAACATCACACGCGCCATTGCGAAACTGTTAAAATACCTCAAGTTGCAGCGCATTGTCCTACTTGTCCCTATCCTTCTGACTTCCCGGAGCGGGGAAGTTTCCATGGCTCAGAAGATCACCAGGCTCGGACTCCACCTAAGGGAGGTGACAAGTGATCCATCGCTCGTCGTCGTGCGGCACGAAGTCTGGAAACTTAACCCTTCCGACGACGAAATGAATCACAGGAGGTGGGATGAGCTGCTGCGCGCCGAGGTGGACTCCTTCTGGGAGGACGGCGAACCTGTAATACAGCTCGGAAAGGACGAGGACACTGAGCATCGAGCCCAGTCTGTATATTCAAATAGCAAACGAATTTCCGACTAGATTGGTGCTTTGAGCTTCTTGCAAACATCATGGTTCAGTTGGCCCAACTTGACGATAGATGGACACCCGGCCTCGACACTAACGTCGTGATTTACTCTTTGAAGACCTATTGGTCATTATTTGACCCGGTAGCGACACATCCCCGTGCACATGCACATCGTTGGGGTTAACGCGCAGGCGCTCGCCCATCCCACTAGCGCACAGCCTACGCCTTCTCATCAAAACCTGTATCTCCTCCCCGTCGTACAGGACCACTACTAAATTCATTACTTCAAGGTAGCTCTAGACGACACTCTCGCTGCCTCTGAGGGCTCACTGACTAACCAACATAAGCATGTCGCCGCCATCTTTAGATGCTGCATGCGTTGTAGCATATTCCTGTCGCCGCAGGCTAGTCTTCATGGATTGTTTGGAAGGCTTGAGCTACATGCTGACTGGCACAAAAGACCCCCAAGCGTGTTCTTCTGTCTTGTGCCACGACCCTCTGCAAGGCGTCGTACAGGAGCGGGAGGTCCAGGGAGTGTGTGATTCCCATGAGGTTACGTGAGACTTGGAGCAATTGCAGCTATTACCTAGGCTACGGCGCCGTGTGCTCATCGTTCCAGCTTTCGCTCCGTGCGGGCCCTGGAAGCCAGACAAGACGTTTGCAAGTCGACATTTTCACGACTTGGTATCCGACGCGAGATATGGACACGAGCATTTTCGAATGAAACGGCTCTGCAGTGAAGATGATGAGCTGTTAGGCTCGCTGGGGTACATCCTTTGGGAGAGCATTTATTAACTCTCGTGCACCTCATCCGAGCTATCAAATAGTCCATGGGCTGCGTCTCACATTAAAATTTCCGGGTCGATGGCTGGTGTCACTGCGTGGTGTCAAGGCCTCCGATTTTCCGCACATGACAGGTTATTTCCTCTTGGTTCATGTTCCGACTTTGAGTCAGAACGCATTTCCGCACTAGAGCCGTTTTATTACTTTGGAGTCAACGAAAACGACGCTGAGGTGGCGAAACCGCTCCCAAATCCATACTGACCGCCTGCAAGACGTCGTCGCTCGTTCACTTCAGCCAGCAGGACTTTTCGCTGAGTCCCGGCACGATGTCTCAGCAGCTGCAGCTGCAGCTGCAGCTTGCCTCCCACCTGCCTGCCGACTCGTGTGCGAAAGAAAACTCGGGTATCCGATACTGTAAACTGTAAAACTCCCCGCTCTCGACTACTACAGTACATATCCGTGACTGACGCGTCTCTGTGCCTTGTCGTGCAGGACGATGATGAAGCACACACACCGGTCGTCGTCGTCTGATTTTGGCCACCACTGCCGCCGCCGCCGGGGCACTACCGTTCCAGTTTGCCACCACCCACCACAAGTCACAAGTCACCCACACATTCGTCCTGGGGTTACACACCGCCGATTGGTTTCTTAATTCGGCACCATCACCACCGCTGCTGCTGGAGGGTTGCTCGTCCTGCAACGTGCTGCTGCGAACATTTGCCCAAGCTGCAGTAGCGACTCGTGCTCATCGTGCCGGTTCTCGAAGACTGGAAAACGACGACGACGACGACGATTTCGTCACGTATATATCGCGCCTTCGCCGCGTGCACTCGCGCCATGCTGCCCCGATTATGGTGGTGGCGTCCAATGGTTCATCCGTGACACAGTACGGCTCAGGCGCTAGGAGTGGAGTGGAGCACACCGCCGTCGCCACCAGTTCACGAGGAGCAGCATCCAGACCGCAGACGACGGTGGAACGAGATCTTGTCAATTCCAAACGGAGACTCCGGTTCTGGTGAGGGAGCATGGAGAAAAAAAAAGCATACTTGGTCTTTCTTTAAGTAAGTACGGACGGACGGTGGGGGGTATACCGAGACACACATAAGTAGTGGTACATGAGATACATACACAGCGTCTTTTGGCGGCGTGAATACCAACACACACACACACACGAAAAACGCGGTCAAAAGAAAGTCTATACGGATTCACTTCGAAAAAGTCCCGATGTTGAGTTGAGTTGAGTTGTGGCTGAACGCCAACGCCAACAGTTACAGCGCATCAAAGCGCCGTTTTCGGTCGCCGAGATGATCGCCGCTGCTACTACCGGGAGCGGGCGACACCGAGGCCGGCGGCGGCGCGCCCGCGCCCGCACCGGCACCGTTCTGCGCCAACGAGCCGAGCGACGCGAGGTTCCCGAACAGCTCCAAAAGCTCACTACCTGCCTGCGGCGGCAGCTGCGGCGGCAGCAGATCGTCAGCAGGTCCACGCGACCGATTCGTGCTGCCCGCGCTGGCGTTGCTGCTCGTGTTGGAAAAGATATCCAGCCACGACGTGTCGTGATCGCCTGCCCCTCCTCCTCCGTAATTGGACGACGGGCCGGGCGGAGGAGTCGCAGTAGCAGACGGCCAGTCGAATCCCAACGGATGCGTGTGCGGCGGCGGAGGATGCGGCAGACCATGGGGCGCACCAGACCTATACGACCCGCTCGTATGCGCGCTGGCCGCGCCGCTGCTACTATGGAACGGAGGACCGGCACCGCTGCCGGCACCGCCGCCGCTGCCGCCATGTTGAGCCTGGTGCAGCGCAAAGGCCTCCATGAGCTCGCGGCTGATGTTGATGTTGACGTTCATCGGCGGGCTCCGTCCCATGCCCATGCCGGGTTGTCCGTGACCGTGCCCGTGACTGTGCGACTGGCCGAACGAGGCTGGCGGATACCCCGAGGACATCGAGCCAGAGCGCAGGAGCGAGAGTGCCGATAACGGGTTCGTTGGGTCGTGGCTCTGCGGGTAGTTGTGCAGCGACGGGTGGTGGGCGCTGCTGCCCGGATAGGCACCGCCGGGGTAGCCCTCGTCGTTGCTCTGGTTGTACGCCGCCGCTGCCGCCGCCAGGTGATGGCCGTATGGCGTCTGATACGCGTGAGGTGGTAGTGGACCCCGGGATGAGGAGTTCGAGGTCGACGACGAGTCCCGGCGTTGGCGTTTCGGTTTGGGCTCGCCGCCCGGGTCACGTTCGCCTGCCAGTGAGCGGGCATATGCTGCGGCGGCTGCAATGACCGGGGTCCGACTTGAGACAGGAAGCTTTGTAAAAAAAAAAACAGATCAGACATTGGGTTTGATCCGAGGAGTTCGTGTCCGACACGTACCTCGAGCTCCATGGGCACACTGCTATCGTTGCCATCATCGACGATGTCTTCGTTCTTGACCTTTTGCTTCTTGCCGCCATTCGAGTTGGAGCGGGATTGAGAGGCGGATGGCTTCTTGGAGGGTGCAGCAACAGGTGCTTTGGCGGCCTTTGTAGATTTGGACGGCTTGGACGGTGGAGGTGGGACAATATCCGAGCCACCATCGTCGTTATCATCGCCGTCGTCGCCCCCATCTTCGACGTCGTCGTCGTCATCGCCGTCACCCGCCTTTGCCTTGTCTCCGAAATCTTCCGGGCCTTTGACATCGCGCTCTCCATTAAACTGGGTGGGGTGCAGTGTGAGCATTTGGGGTGCAATGGTTTCTCGCGCCCGTGACTCACGTTAAGGCGTTTCTTGACTATCTTGTCAGCGTCTCCGGAGCAATATTCGAATAATTTGTACTTTTGGCCTGCAAGTCCGATTTGAATACGAACAGTGTTACAAGGACGTGACGGGCGCACCGACGGGGCCGCCAAAGATGATGACCTCGACATCGACGGAGCAAAGGACTCCAAGCTCGTAAGCTGAGCAGAAAATAGATTAGAAAAAAGATGTATTCGGGGGAGCGCCAAGAGAAAAAAGAGTACCTTTTTTGAATAAGCCGTTCTTGCGCTGTGTTAGGAGAAATTGAGCGTAGAGGTGCGGAGGTGCAGAGCGACGTGCCAAGACGGCGCGCAAAAATAAACACACACGGTCAGTTGAGCAGATGGTATTCGAGGGAGCGAGAGCGCACCTTGAGAAATGTAACTGAGCGGTTGCGCTCGTTCGTGATGGTCTTTATTTCGATCTTTCTGCGACCCATGGCAAGAGCGCGAGACGGGGTGTCGACGAGGAGGCCAAGCCCTATTTTAAGCCTTGGCTCAGCTCTATATATGTTTTGCCTCCGAACCCCCGTCCGTCCCGCTGCTGCTACTACACGACCGTTCCCCAGCCGTAGCTCCCTTGGAACCCCCTCGAAAGTCAGTTTATTGAACCCCAATTAGTTCTTTTCACTCTCAGAGCTCGATAGGCAACCTTCTGGGCATGAGCTCAGGCGAAGGGGAGCGGGGCCTGAGAACCGCCTCGGTGCTATTTCTGTAATAGCGATCCCCGACTCTCAAGCCCCCGCTTCTGTAGACTTGTGGTCCAATAAAAATAAACCTTCCATCAGCCCAGCCGGGTCACCGGGCTTCATATAGTCTACTCCCAGCTGGCTTCAGCAGCAGCAGCAGCAACCCACACAGAGTCTCTGCGCAGAAGCGTGCGTTCCAATTTCGTCCCACTTGTCAGCCGCAACCGCCGCTGTGATGTGCAAGGACCTGATCGATCATGCACGCACAGCCCCCCGCGGCGGCGCCTCAGGGCAAGGCTTTCTCAGCCGCGAGGCCTGCGTCATCGCGAGCTCCAGAGTGGGGATCTTCTCGCCGGACGTGGTCTCGCGGGAGGCGACGGAGAGCCGTTTCATCGCCCTGGGCTGTCTCGGAGATGAGTGGTGCTGCGCATTCGCGAACATTGTCGCCGCCGGGTGCGACGGCGCCTCAGAGCTGCCCCGGCATGCCATAACTTCATTTCTGTTATTCTTTTCGGAGAGGCACAAGCCGAGGCAGGGTCCTTCGCAGAGAGGTCTTATTTTATTCTGCATAGTTGTTGGTCTCTCTTGTAAAGAAAAATGAGCGACTTGCTTTAGCGGGTCGCTGCGAGTTGACATTTCTTCCTGGAGTCTCTGACCGGAAAGCATGCGGTGCGGATCGACGCATGAGGACTCGCGTCCGTAACAACCGCTCGCTGACACAAGTTCCACGCCAACAAACTTCTTCTTCTCGACTAGAACCATTTACTCGGCCACAACTACTCTCTCTTGACTTGCATTGTAAAATGGGCCTGGTTCTGCAAAAAAATTCCGGTCGAATGGATTTTCGCCTCCTAGGTCCTGCTTCGCAATCTTCGAAATATCTACCAAAATTGATTGGTCTACCAAGATTGGTTGGCTCGCCGATCTCGTTTTTGATCATGAGAGGCGAGTGGTGGCCGGCTCTGTGCTGGGCCACTAACCACTGCAAATTCTCGTCGCAATCAACTGTAATGCATCTTGTAAAGAACCTTCACACGAGACTTCATAATCCAGTGCGCAATCCATGTTCATCCGAAATGGTCGGGCCGAAAATCGATGTTTTCCTTCAACGATGGCGCAGCACGACACAGTCATCGACAAGACAAGCAAAAGCAAAAAAAACCCAGATCAGCACACAAATACGATCCTCTCCTGCTGCGTAACGGAAACGCACCGTTTAATCCCGAATGAGTGGAGTGACTGGCACGGGCAGAAAGCGTGCAAATTTCAGTTGCATCGTGCAGGTTGAGGCACCACTCGCGCATCGCTTATTCATCTGACTCTCAAACTCAAAGCCGACTCGATGCTTTCATCATAGGGAATAATTTTTCAGGCCCAACCGATGGACAGTCTGAAGCTCTGTGCCAAGACATTGGCTCACACATAACACCTCTCATAGCCAAATAGAGATACAAGTTGGAATGCTACGTGTTTTTCCATCAGAGAAGGAGGGTGGGGCCTCATTTGAGCCATGTGAAATGCTCTGTCAGATGGTGAGCTCTTCCATCGATGGACATAATAACACCGATCAATTTTAACACTGACTGATGATGCGAAACGCATTGTTTAGGCAGAAGCTCAAGACTGGTGCAGGCATCCGCTATCGCGGGCTTGTATTGATCGGTCTGTGCGACAACCTCAGCAGTGGAAAGAGAGAGAGAAAGAGAGAGAGAGAGAGAGAGAGAGAGAGAGAGATTAAGAGGGACGTACCTCAAGTGCCATGCTCAAGTCCGACATTCGGATCATTGCGCGCTCTTTTACCTCCGATGTCGCCTTTTTCCTCCGACCACCACGATATTCTGTTCATTTCGTGTTGTCGCACATATTGATATTCATAGCGAAAGCAACTACATTGGCGACGACTATGCCGCTAACCACCTGCAAACTAACAGTGGTTCGATCGGGGCCTACTGTATGTCGCGTTCGCGATCATCGCGCAGCTTGTGCTGATCATGGGCTATAGACCCTGAACACATCGGGCTGAATAGGAGTGATTGCTCTTGCTTTCTCTAGGTGGCACAGCAACAACACGCCTGCGTCCAACTGCTTGCTTCTCTATTGAGTTTGTTGCCTAAACTCGGTATACGACCCGCAGACTCTCCTCTCGCTGGTGAATATCTGGCACGCCGTTTCAGGATGCTTCGCACCGAGAGCCATACGGGCTTGCTTGCCTTCCTCAGACCGCGGACGAGAGCGCTGTCGGACACTGATCTAACGAATACTTCGTGGCAATCGTCTCCGTTCTCCTCGCTTCGCCGCATCGGTGACTTGAACGCGGAGGCAGGTTCGTCTTTTGCGCGCATCGGTTTCCGCTTTTCCAGCTTCGGTCGTCGCACCAGCCACAGCCAGGCTTCGCGGTTCGACGGCCGTTTGGTATTCCAGCTCCCATCTAGCAACGATCCCGTCGACTCGCCCCTCGGCTCGCCAGGCCGCGAGTTTACGCGGGCCGAGCGCCGCGCACTCTTCCTAGCGGATCCGGATCGCTTCCCGCCAGTGCTGCACTCGGCACGTCGATGCTCGGTGTACGCGAGCACGCAGCTTGGCTGCGTCGTGTCACCGTGTAGCAAGTGTCGTAACGCTGCCTGGGACCTTGTGCGTTTCCACATCTTCGGCGACGAGGACAATAGTACTGCTGCGAAAATGTCGTCGGATGCGTCTTCGCGTAAGGTGCGTCCCATCTCGTCCCTAGTGTCTCATCCTGCTCCTGTACTGATACAATGCGGGTAAGCAGGTGCTTTAGGCAAGGCCGTAGCATGGAGCCGCTCAGTATATAGGTCAACTGGCAAGTCAGCGCATAGCAACCTACGACCCAACTCTGTCATGTGCCTTCGTCCTAGCATCGACTTCGACTGTAGAACCATCCGACGCAACAGCGTGGCCGGTGACTTCTATTCTTCTAAACAAAAAACGGTCGATGCTGCGCAGGACGCCGCAGACACGTTCGGTGGCGACGCGGTGACAGAGGTTGTACCATGGATGTCCACGGACTCTGTCTCCTCGTTCTACACTGCTGTGGCACATGTTCACGACATTGATGTCGTGTGAGTATCACACCGGCGCGCATTCCAGCTACAAGTCTTTGGTTTTGTCGTGAACCTCTGGTACTGGAACCTCGGTGGTGATTCTTTTTCGGACAATAACCCTTCACTTCTTCACATGTATCACACTCCTTACTCTGCTCTACCTTTTAGATCCGTTTGTCTTTGCCCTGTACTTCAGTTATGCGAATAGTCATACTTGTCTGTGCCGATCGATCATTCCCTCACATCCGTGCATCTTGCAGCTGCCTTCGGTTCTCTCTTCGTCTTTCCCTAAACCGTTGCTAGTCTATAATTTACGTTGACGTGACTCATCTCGTTGCAAGGATACGTTTCAAACTCCGGAGATGCACACTTGATCTCGAGCCGTGCGCCGTCCTCGTGTCGGCAGCATTTCGCGTACGCCCTTTGGAGCGATGCATGTTCTCGGCCTACCGCCATCGCGCCATCGCGCCAACCACGTGCTGTTCTCAGCTCCCGATTAGCTTCTTGTTTGGCTGGCATAGCTCTCCGCGTCTGCGGCCTTCACAGTCATATCCAGCCTCTCAGGACAGATTAGGGGCCCCATTAACAAGGCGTATCGAGATTTTGATTGAGTTTTTCCTGGGACTGGGACACTATCTATTAGAAGCTTCCGTTCCTGAAGATGCACGAGACGCAAAAGAAATGAGGTTGCCTCGAGGCAGCGGCAAAGACTACCCCCCCCCCCGCTCGCATCTCTTCTTAACCTGGCGTCAGACTTACACTCCTCCCCTCCACCGTGTATATTTCCACATCCATTCCATGGCACATACCCCTCGCCTTCTTGTAGTCCAACACTCGGACCATTTCTCGCGCGTCGAAGGGCTCGCTGGGGCCAAGTTGGAAGTGAGCGCGTCCCTCCTTCGATCGGACCGAGCAACCGCTGAAGCCGCGTTACGTGCAGGATGTGAACATGGGCGTGAACGGGGCAGCGTGCGTATCACAGACGTTGTCGAACAAGGTCAGAAGAACGCATGCGGTCGACTTTACCGGAGACGCCCGCATCATCAAGTCGTGGAACGGTTCCAACAGCGGCGCGTTCAATACGTCGTCCAGGCTGGTCGTCGTCGATGCTGGTGAGGATCTCATCATCCACACCTCGTAAACGTTTATTCTGAACGTGAGACCAGGCGAGGGCACGGCGAATGTGTACGACTGCGATTCCGGCCATCGGCTCTTGAGCCAAAAATTCGAGGACGAGATCGACTTTATTCGCTGGATCGGAGACAAGGTCGTTGCGATCGTCACTCGCGGCTCGGTGTGGCATTGGGAGGTGCTGAAGAACTCTGCGGAACCTCCTGTGGAGTGGTTTGAGCGCGACCCAGCGATCCGCAATACTATCATTGTCGACTATCGGATATGCCGCGAGGGCGAGTGGTGCGTTCTCATGGCCAACGATAAGCCATCTCCAATCGCAGCTGGGAAGGCGGCAATCCCTGTCGAAGGCGTCGCTCAACTTTACAGCCGGGAGGCAAATCTCAGTTCCATTGTTGAGGCTCATGCCATGGACATCGTCGAGGTCGACATCACCGGCTACCCACGCAACATGATTCTCGGCCTCATGGCGAAGCGTACTGTCATGTCGTCCGAGGTGCGTGGTATCCTCAAGCTCACACTACTTGCTGACTATCGTCATCATCAAGCTGAGGATCATGGAACTCAAAGCTACAGGCCAGTCCAGTTTTGCGAACAAGGCAGCCAACATAGCCTTCACGCACGTCGGGTTCAACGACTATCCTGTCGGCTTGCACGTGTCTCGGCCTCATGCTCTTACGTTTCTCGTAACGGCCATGGGCTACGTGCACGTGTATGATGTGGAAAGTGGTATGCGGCTGGGCGTGGAACGCGTCGCAACAACGCGAGTGATCGCGTGCGCTCCATGCGATAACTTGAACGGCACCTCACAACCCGGCCTCACTCTCCTGCACGAGGGATGCCGCACCACCAGCGTCCGCATCAACGAGGAGTTTCTCATCCAACACCTCCTGACGCATAATTTCGCGCAGACCCAGGTCATGCTCAGGATCACCGAGCGCAACACCGACTGGAAGCTGTTCTTCAGACACTTTTTGGAGATTGCGGCGGCTCGACAGGACGAGGCTATCGCATATCTTCACTCGGAATGGTGTGATTTGCAGGTTTCACAGCCGATAGAGTAAGTCCTCGTTCGAGTATTTTCATCTCCGTTTGTTGGCTTGCTTGCAATTGCCTGCTGACCTGTTGTCTCGTGACCTGCAGAGATACAGGACGGCTTGCCGCCCGTCTGCTGACCACCGAGGGCGTCCCTGGTGTCAGCGATACCGCCGCCCTGACCCTTCGCGGCATCTTGCTCTTCTTGATGGGACTGCTGCCGGACAGCCAACGATATGCCCGCCTCGCCTTGCAGACCGACCCCGACGATCGCCAGGCGCGAATGCTGCTGTGGCGCTGTGAAGACGTCATCTCTTGCGAGACCGCCGGCAACGATGCCTTGCAAGCTGCGGACTACGCCAAGGCTGCTCAAGTCTACAGCGTGGCGCTTGAGGTACTGCGTCTCGTAATAATCTGAGCGAGGTTCACGATGCTCACAAATGGGATTCCCCGCAGAAAATCGGTGATGCAAAGGACGAGGGATTTGGTGGCATCATCCGAGCCAGCGTCCTTGCGCAGAGAGCGTACGCTCACACGATGGTACGTCCTCGCCCGAGGCTTTTTTTCTCTCGCCGCCGCTGAGACGTGTTGCGTGTTGTCTCGCACAGACCGGTCAGCACAAGCTCGCGATCGCGGACGCCTGCACCAGTCTTGAGCTTCTGCCTAAGCAATGGATGGCGTTTCATGCCCGTGGCAATGCTCATGTGCAGTCGCAAGTACTGGATCGCGCGGCGCAGGATCTTTCTCAGGCCGTGAACCATTGCGACGACGTTGGGCTCAAGATCAAGATCCAGCGCGAACTGGACGACACCCAGCGCCGGATGCGCGTGCCCACAGGTAGTGCCCCTCCGCATCTTGGTGGTGGTGGTGCTGCTGCTACCGCTCTGGTCGTGAGCCAGCGCACGTACGTGAAGAGTCTAAGTCCTGTCCAGTACAAGGACTACTACCGCCTGCTCAGTGAGTCTGATTGACATGGACCCGGTCGTGGGGCTCGTGCTAACCGCCGCCTAGATGTCAACCGTGGTTCATCCGAAGCAGAAATCCGACAAGCGTATAGGCATCGCAGCATCACTCATCATCCCCGCAACGTACGTCCTATGCGGCTTCTGCCTCCCTCAAACGCTGAAGCTGACTTTCGCTCGCTCTTTCCAGGGCGGCAACGCCGAAACATACAAACTTCTCACCGAGGCGCATCAGGTTCTCTCCAATCCCGCATCGCGCCGACTCTACGACACTGGTTATGTCGCCGCCACCTGATGAACATTTTCCGTGTTGACTTTCGTTTTTTGCTTACTCACTCACTGTCTTTCATGTTCTCTCCTGATCGTTCTCCGTTGTCCTGCTGGTCCACAACATCCCCTGTCATTGCAACTCCGCATTTCATACTACATATCCAACATCGCATATCTCATGGCTCTCGCAACTCCACAACTCGTCCGTCGCATCGCATTCCCTCATCTGTACCTCTATCATTGGCTCTCAAACGTGTATACCTCTTGTACATGGTTCTCGGTGCATACAATTATCATCTCACGATTCACGATTTCATTTTGGCGATCTATACGCCTCGATTGGAAGTTTCATTCGAGCTATGGCTTCTCTCCCTGAAGGGTGGGTGAAGGCGTAATTACTGTACGTAACTCAGAAGCAACTTCATACAACAGAAGACCCGCTCAGGGGATGCGCGGTGCGCTCATATCCTTCTTTCAACTGTTGACTCGTCTTATTGGAGTTGGCCGCGCCGACCCTGCGATTTGAGAGACCCCAGTTGTACGCCATTCCCCCAGATCGAGTCGCCTTCCATCGATGTAAGCAGCTGCCACCGATGCATCGTCACGTCATTACCCGTACTTCGTTTCGGAGGCTCCAGGACCAAGAACACCCGCTCATCCGAGATCCTTGCAGCAAACTCCGTCCATTGTTGCGAGCGGAAGGGTTTCCTCGGCCTTCCTCGCGGAGAGGGAATAAGACAAACGAGACGTTGGAGCGTCGAGATGCGGTTGAGAAGTATCCCGATGCCATTCAGCCTACTAGGATCGTCGTATACCATCGACGCGCAGCCAATGGCCAGGTGTGTCAGGCAAGGAAAGTGTGGTGCCTGCCATTGGATGCGGAGTGTCAAGTCCACCGACACGCCGAGCATATCCGACATGTATAAGTGCGTGATGCGCACGGGGTGGATGGTCTGCGCAAGGAACTCCCGGTCCCAGGCGCCATAGGACGGGTAGAACATGCGGGCATGGCTGGCGACCCTAGAATACGTCTCGAGCATCACCGGAGTATCTTGGCAGAGGCGTGGATCTACCCACATGTTCTTAAGGCTGGTACAGGCGGTGAGTATGATCTCAATTGCATGTTGGTACTGGGGTTCTTCGCGATATGGCTGGAAGTGTCCGTAATCGAACCAAAATCGGATGTTCAGCACCATCGTCAATGCTGGTCGGCGTGCTGTCAACTTTCTGGACTTGTTGGCGCAGCAGAGTACTGAAGCCGCAAAGGACGAAAATGTCCGAAGGAGAGATAGCTGGTGGTTTGCCAGCCGCAAGAAGACTCTGAGCATTTTCTTCGACTCGATATTGATAGTCTTGTAAATACGCGGGGTCCAATACGCGTTCGTCGAGCGCGAGACACGTACGAGGCGAGTGAGATCGCCGCGGTCTAGGCCAGCGATGTAGTTGTCAATGATAAGCCACAGTTCAGGAGGCAAGGCATCAAGGCCACGAAACGGTTCTGCGACGCGCATTCTGCCACCAGCCACGTCTAGCTTGATGAAGGAGTTGAAAGGCAAGGTGTTGCTGCTGTCGCAAGGCCTTGTCACGACAACTCTTTCCAGCGAGTCACAAAGCAAGGCACCAATCCGGCAGTGTCTGTCAGGGCATCGGCAATTCCCAACGGTTAACTCAATGACTAGTCATTCTCATGTTCATACAGTCATTTATTGTCTTATAAAACTTGTCCGTGGTATACGGTTTTCACGCATGCTTGTGTCGTGTTGTGGCTTCGCATATGGCCCAGAAAGCGGGAGTGGTGACTATGCAGAAGCTCCTATTGATGTGGGAAGCAATAACCAGTGCGTGTTGGTTAGGCAGCATTCCGAACGTATGCAATAGCCACCGTCATCTAGTACATCAAAGGCATTGGACATATCGAGACACTAGTGTACCAGATCTGAGATTCTTATTGGGGGCGGAGGTGATGGTGTGTAGGACTCAATATAAGCTCATACCGGGGTGCAACACCGGCACTACATCGCGGTTCGGACGACATAGGCGAGCCGAGTCGCTTGCGAAGGCTTTTTCGGGAGAACCCGATGGATCGACGCGCCTCTGCCACCGTCCATAATGCCGAGCAAGAAAAAGTCTAAGAAGGCCGCACCGCAGACTTCACAAACGGATGGCGTCGAATCAAATAACGAACCGGCAACCTCGACTTCATCGTGCGTGATAGATCTCTTTGAAAGCTGCACGTATCGAATCCTTGTGGCGCTTCTACAGACCTCAGGCAAGCCATGACGACGACACTGTACCATCTCCGCCAGCATCCCCCGAACCAGAGCTAGTGGATCCGCTTGTGAAGGCGGAGCAGCTGAAGGAGCAAGGAAACGAGTGCTTCAAGCAGAAAAAGTATGCTGACGCGCTGACATTCTACTCACAAGCGATCGGTAAGCACTGTGCTTTATTGCGCAATCGCCTTCACTTATCTGGACTTCTGCAGACCTGAATGCGAAGGAGCCCAACTACCTTACTAATCGCGCCGCGGCGTACATGGCCCTGAAGCGATTCAAACCCGCCCTTGCGGATTGTCAGGCTGCGCAAGCGCTTCAGACGAACGCGCCGTCGGCCAAAACTCTCACGCGACTTGCGCGTTGCTACTCCGCCCTAGGAAACCCGGCACTGGCATTATCAACCCTGGATACTGCGTTACAGCTCGAGCCCGGGAATGCTTTGGCACAACAGGCGCAAAGAACTGCAAAGGAGATGGCCAACTTTCTCAAGAGCGTCGATGAGGCCATGGCTAAGCGCGACTGGAGCTTTGCGAGGCTCGCACTCACCAAAGCGGAGCAAGCGTGTGAAGGCGACCCACCTGCTGCCTGGCGATTATGGCGCGTACGGATCGAGCTTGCGCTCAAACAGTGGGACGCCGCTAGCCAATCTGCGAGGTGAGTTCGCATCGCGGCTGACCGCTGTCTCGCCTATGGACCAACCCTTCCTTCAGCGACGCCCTGAGGATAGACCAGAACTCGCCTGACGCGCTTGCGCTCCGCGGCCTCGTGTTATTTGCCATCGGCAAGCTGCCGCAGGCGATACAACACGCACAATCCGCACTGCGATCGGACCCCGAACACAGAGCGGCACGCGAGCTACTGCGCCGCGCGCGTGACGTCGAGCGCGTCAAGGAGGAGGGCAACAATGCCTTTAAGAGCGGCCGGACGGACCAAGCGATTGCCAAGTATACCGAAACTCTCGATCTCATTGGCGAGAAAGTTGAGGAAGGCGGATGCGCGCCGTTACGCGCGACGCTACTGAGCAATCGCGCGACGGCGTACCTAAAGGTTGGCAAGAGCGATGAGGCTATCTCAGATGCAGACACGTGCATCGCCATTCAGCCACTATCGTGGAAAGCATTACGGACGAGAGCGAGGGCACATCTTGCGAAGGATGCGTTCGACAACGCTGTCAGCGACTTTCACGCAGCCGCAGAAGCAGCGCAAGGAGACGCGGCTGTTGACCAGTCTGTTCTTCGACAGCTTGCGGAGGAGCTTCGTAAGACAGAAGTTTTGCAGAAACGCAGCAAGGCGAAGGACTACTATAAGATCCTTGGACTTGAGCGCAACTGCTCAGAGAGCGACATCAAGAAGGCATATCGGCGCGAGAGTCTCAAGCACCACCCGGATAAGGGTGGCGATGAAGAGAAGTTCAAGCTTGTAGTTGAGGCAAATACGGTGCTTAGCGACCCGCAACGCAGGCAACGCTACGACGACGGTGAAGATGAAGATGGTGGCACGAGCAGTGGCCCTGGTGGCATGGGTGGCTTCCCCGGCGGCATGGATATGAACGACCTAGCATCGATGTTTGCGCATATGCAGGCAGGAGGCGGTGGTGGGTTCCATGGCGGCGGAAGAGGCGGAGGCGGAGGCGCAGGATTTTCTAACTTCCGGTTTGGATAACCTGTCCGTCGTTGTTTCTTGGCTCTTTATATACCTGCGTCGCTATTCCTTTGATCTTGTGCGCAGGACAGAGACAACATATCTGCCCTTGAGTTCGCATTCTGACATTCACACCGGATGCAACCGATCCCGCCCTCCCTCCGATTGAATGAAAAATCAGGTCTGAACATGTCAACGGCACAGCAGGATCTCCCGGTGGGACTGTGGCGCAAACTTGGAACCGTTCAGGAGTCCCATCCGGGAGCTAGACCGTACCTCAGATAAACCTGATCTCGGCTATGGAGTAGTTTGTTGACATTAGGGACGCGCGCATTTTTGCTTCGATGGCATAGTGGACCTCTTTTGTGTCTATGTGTAGCTAGCACGAATTCACGAGGGAAGACTAGTCCTGGGTATTCCACCCGAGGTCTATGCCACTAAGTAGAAAGTGCGCAAAAGTACGTACACGCTTGCTGGGCAATGTAAGATAGTTTTCCGATACACAACTGTCCCTTTGACATTCACTCAGAGTTGCGCGAAATTTAAGATCGCGTTTCATGTCCCTTGCAGCATGGCATTCGATCGGCGCATCGCTAGCCTTGTGCGGGGTCATCCGGGACGTCGGGCTCGCTTGTCGCTTTTCTAATCGCCTGTTTCGCGTTATTAATGCCATCGCTGCTGCAGCGTCTGGGCTTTGGTGGGACAATTGCGACTGCGACAGCGCAAGCAGTCAATCGCATTCTGGACACCCTACATCTTCGCGGCTTTCGCGCACCCCACACCCAAAATGATATTGCGGAACGCCCAGCGGAGAGGCGGCAGGACCGGCGACAGAGACCTAGACGGCCATCCAAGTCGCCGCCGTGGCGACTTATCCAACGGGCCAAGTCCAGCGAGGTCCTGCGTGCAACCAATGAGCTCGAAAGCCATCGCCGACTGCGCATCAGCGCGTCACACGAGCAGCTGACAAGCAGGTCTAATCCGCACGATTCTTGGCCCCGTGAGTCACACGGCGCGCTCTAGACTGTCACTGACCTGTACCTTCTCAATCCGTTGACGCAGACATCGACAACCATCCGTACGCGAGCCCGCAGCTGACCGCCAGCATCGACACGAGCGTGTCACTGGGCGAGATATTTGGCTTTCGCATGCCTGACGTGCCCTGTGATGTCTCCGACGGGTATCTTCCTATGCTTCATGCTCTCGAGTCGCCACCGGAGTCGCCGGAGCCTCGGACGCCACGTACAGACTCTATTTTGCTATGCGACGATGAGGTGATGATATTCTCGCCTCGTGTTCGCTTTTCATCAATGCATTCGCCGGATGGGTCGGCAAAGTCGGTCCGTAATTCGCAGCGCAAGAGCATGACCTCTGCGAACTCCGAGCGCGGAATCCTCAAACGCCGCGCGGAAGGCAGTAAATTCGACCTCGCAGCTCCACATGTTGAAGTTATGGCTGTTGTACCAGTTTCAGCGCATACTCGCCACCAATCGCTCGACGGTGTCGGCGCACGGCTGCCGACGCTGCATGAGTTCCGCCTACGTCGCTCGAAGACGTGCCCACAGCCACTCGCCGATACGTCCGCATCTTTTGCCCACACAACCCTCACCGGCAAGCAAGCCCGCACTTATCCGCTGCCACCACAGAAGCCGATACCGGCCTACCCGCCTCCGCCATTGCCGCTGCTACCACCCCAGAAGTTGAGCGCAACGTCTGCCGCTAGATTCACCGAGCAAGCAACTCAACAGCTGTTTCTCTCGCCGCCGTGGCTTGAGTCACCAGTTCCGGAAGCGACGGAACCACAGGATGTATTTCTATCTCGTGGACCGGAGAGGTTGCTGCCGGCGCCACCGTCCTCCGTGCTTCCTGCTAGGGCATTGGCTGCAGCAGTGGACAAGCTGGACGACCCGTTTATGGCGCTGTTGCTAGAGCTCGAGGCCATCATGCCCGATCCGGAGAAGAAGGCTAGATGCGATACTGTCACAGCAGCTTCGATTAGTGACTCGGACAGGACCGTCCATGCACGTTCTGGCTCGCCGCAGGTCGACTTTGACTTTGACCTGGACCTCGATGCCGAATTGTCGTTCAGCTCGATCCAGTCCGAGTCAACAATCCGTGCGTCGCGCGGGAGGCAGCAGAGGGGCGAAAGTGTGGACTGGAGCGGGTCGTGCACGGTCAGCCCGGAGGAGTCGTCGGGCTTCAAGTTGCAAACGTCGCCACAAGACTCGTTGCGCTCCAGCTGGTCGGCGTCGACAATACGCCCTGAATCGGCGCAGCCGACATCGCGCTCAAACTCGTCGGTTAACGGAAGACTTGACAGTACTGTGGCAGCAGCATCCGAACTGTTGGTTGGCGGGCATGTGGTCTCGTATCAGCGCGAAGTCCTGGAAGATGCTTTCTGGCTCATGGATGAACGGTGAGCGTGACTACTTTGGTCAGTTTACGTCTGTTGCCCGAGCTCTATGCATTCGCCTTCGTCTCGAATTCTGCTTTCAACGTTCCAGGTCAAGAACTCTGTTCCGTTCCACCTGCTGTAGTCCCAACGCTCAGAAAGAGCGCATGTATAACAAAGACCATCACGTACATCGTACAATGAGATAGGTAGCCGGAGAGAAAATACACAGGGCGGGATCAGAGAGTACGGGAGGGGTATATGAGTGCAGGCGCAGCTGCTCTAGACCTTGGCTCGCCAGACGAACTGCCAACCACGCCCGCTGCTGTCGCCCGTCGAGGCCTCGATGCCCGCCGCACCTTTCTCCTCGTCGGACGAGGAGCGCACAAAGCGGCGAAGGCGGCGCCGGCAGGCAAAGAGCACAATAGCAACGAGTAGGAGCATGCCGAGCAACAAATCTAGACGGAGGAATAGGCTGATGAGACCTGGTGGGGCGGGGTGGCCGAGCTGTTCGAGGTGCTTGCCGTGGTCGTGGTCCTGTGATGGAGGCGGGTGTTGTCCGTCGGCGGCGAGAACAGGCGGCGGGGGTCCGTCGATGGGCGCTGCCTCTGCCCCTGCATCGGCGTGATGCGCGGCTGCCGGGCCAGCGATTTGGTCTGCGATCCAGTCGTGCAGCAGCGGGAGGGTGCGTTTGTCTTCGAATTTACCGGACTTGACACCGTTGTCGTACCTGCACAAGTATGAAAGCACAGTCAGAGAGTATAACTGCGACACACATTTGAAGCCATGGGAAGCCACGGACGCCTTGATCCTTGCATAGGTCTGCCATGAGTGTCAATTGAGTAATTTAGGGATATGTATGGAAATCCGAGCGCACCGCCTTGTTCGACACAGTTGACCTCGGCAAAGCCAAGACCTGAGACACCCTTCTCTTGCTCGATGAGCTCGGCCCAAGTTGGTTTGAAATGCCTGCAGTGTGGGCAGAATGGTGAGTAGAAGAGGACCAGCCTGCGGTGAGGAGGGAACCGTGTGAGCTCCAAGCTGTTTGACAATAAGAAAGGCCGCACCAGTAGTGTTCGGATATAGAAGAAGTAAATGTCTCGGGGTTGAGATTGAGCGCAGTCAGTTCTGCCCTTGGGACATTCGCCGCGGCTGCCGAGGAAGCGACGAACGCCAGCGCCGCGAGGGACATTGACAGTTTCATTGTCACAAATAGAGATGCGCGTGTTGGACTATTCCAAAAGACTGTAACAGTCTAGAGGCCGTTCGTAAATATGTTTTGAGGAAGAAACACGCTGTCGGCAAAGGAGCGAAATCGAGGAGGGCAAGGGGCGCAAACTCCGCGTCACCAGCTTGTCCTCTCTCCACTTGCTTACTCACCGGCTCAAATAAACGCTTTAGCTGGCGTTAAACCGAAGCTTTACGAGCTCCTCTCATTGACTGCTACAGCGGTTCATTTGAAACAGGGTAACGGTGGCGACACTCGCACGACTTGTATTCATCTGCGCACTGAACCAGGCTATGTATCGCGTTTCTACTACGCGTTGCATTGCGACATCGCCGCCTGGAGCCAGACTGTCAATTCAACCTGTTCATATGTCTCGCAGCACGCGAGGCTGTACTGCCGATCGGCCCCCGTCATCATTAGCATCATCTTCAGTATCCCCCGGAGGAATCTGGCATCACAGACAGTCACCACATATTACTTTATCTACATGCAGACGCTTCAGCACTTCTCGCATCGTTGAGGCTGCGCAAGCTTCGCTTACATGGCCAACGGCTCGCCGTCCGACTCCTCACCAGATCTTTCACTTCGCCCCGGGTTCACACCCATCTCAAGCGGAGATCAAGCAGAGATGTGGGTCTCTGTGCCACTCTCCTTCCAGTCCCTTTCTCATTGCTCCGTCCAGACTACCAACTGGTGCGGGAACACCACCCAGACAAATCCTCCTTGCCCGCACCCCAAGCTCAAGGCCGGTTCCAAGCCATTAGCGACGCATACGAAGTGCTCCGCAACCCTCGTAGCGCCCAGTCACGGAACTGGAGACACGCGCGCCCGTTGACTCCCGATGAGCTGGCAGCGCTCGAGCGGCGGCGCGCGTACCACCAAGCGCAACGGGCACACCACATGAGTTCCGATGGGGGACCAATGGAAAGTGGGCCGAGAAGCACGGAACCTGCGACGGCAAAACTTTGGATGGTCTGGGCTGAGGGCGTAGCCCTCAGCGTTGGAACACTGGTGGGTTCTCTGACAGCTTCGAATTTACCGATGTTCATTGACAGCTTCTCGTCGAAAGTTGTTCTTTGTGTTTGCTTTCCCGTATGGCGTTCTGCGACACCATTCCATGGCGGCCGAGCTCGAGTTCACCAAGAGCGAGAGCGCACGGATGGCTTTAGAAGCAGCCGAAGATGCCCGTCGCGAGCACGGGGCGAATCGGCGCGAGGAGCTACGCGTGATGCTAGAAAGAATTCAAGCGCGGAACGAGGCGCAGGCGCAGCTTTCGAGGGATCATATACTGGGAGTCTCGCCTGCGTTTGAGCCAACGGTGGTCACGCTACCGCCACAGCCTGGCTCGCCTCCAGCGGATTCAAGTGGCAGAAAGCCTGCTCCGACAACGGATGACTCGAGGTTAGCAGCCAATCCGACAAAGTAGGAATATTTTTGTCTCTATGGTGCCGCTTGAGCTGGCGGTAGCAATCAGAGGCGTCTTCGCTTTACCTTCTCTTTACCTTCTCTCGGGCCACAATCGCCACCTAGACTTGTCACTGATGTGTTGAATCCGTGCCCGTCAAACAGAGCATTCGCCATTCAAACGTTACATTTTTGCTTTCGCCGCAACCAAGGGAGTATATACTACAGACTGGATGTCATGTCGTCAATTCAGATGGCAAAACCACTACAACGTGTGGCTATAACTGAAGTAGAACGCCAGCAATGACTCAAGCATGTACGGCCTCGGGATGTGAGGGTGTGGTTGGTCGGTTGTTGGCAGTTGTTTGGCAGGTGCGTGGTTGGCGTTGCACTTATAAAAGAGCCCACCTACCCGCCCTTTCAACATCAATGAACACGATGTCCTTGGTGCGAATCTCAGAGGTGAAGGTCGCGCCCATGGAAGCTGGGTTCAGCTCCTACATTTTATCCATCTTGGGGGTGGTAGTAGTGTCAGCAGCGCTCGCTTTGGCACCATGGGCTAGCATCGCCCGTACGCTCCCTGTGGCGCCCGTCGCAAAAAGTATTCGACGCCTGGAGCTCAGTGCAGCGCTCAGTCAACTTCGTCTCTTTTGCAACACTGTCCCGTCTTGGTTCGGCGACAAGCTCGACACAGCAGACGCTTCACCAGTTCAGGCAGTTCCGACGGCTGAACTTGCCATCGCGTGTGCCAGGCCGGCAGTTGCCCACGCTCGCAGCCCAGAATTCTATTTCGAAGATGGAAATGTTCTGGTTATCTTGCAGAACAAGGAATATAAGGTGGCCAAGATGTTCACTGCTCTGTCCTCGCTGAAACTTCCGCAGCTCTACCGCGGTCTCATTATTCGGTACAGCAGACGGCTCGCAGAGCTTTTCTCGCAGCACGAAGAACAGCCGATCTACCTGGACGAGTGTATGACCTGGGAATGGGAGTCCTTTCTGCGATTGATCCATTCTCAGTATGTCCTTCTCGTCGGTCGTTGCATCGATGGCCTGACGCTTTGCATGATAGATTCATCGATGTCGAGAATTCCAGCTCATTTCAAACCAACTCCGGTGGGCTCCTTCGTCTTTTGGACGCCGCAGTGGCGTGCAAGGTGTTTTCCTGCGACCAGATGTTGGGGAGGGTTCTCCACCGGGCCGAGCAAATCGTTTCGAGTGCCACTAACGATCATATCAAGGCTGCCCTTTCCTCAAACCTGTCAACTGGGTTCATATTTGGGGCATTGGCACGCCTCTACGATGTCGACTCGCTTCCCAAATGGGCCGACGACATCGCTTGGCGTACCCTTTCCGATTTATCTGCTCTAGATCTCGCCGCCATTGTGCAAGCGTACTCCAAGTGGCCGCTACTAGCATCTATTGCTCTGTTTCGCCTCGCTAGTGCTGATGCAGACGACTGGGTGTCCTTGAAACTATCGAAGGACCAACGGCTCAGACTTTGGGACGGCCGCCACCGACTGCACAAAATCGAGGTGTTGCTCCAACAGTCTCCGAGTGATCTGCAGGTTTTTCATCAGTGCGACTCGCCCCACAATGCAGAACAACAATCTAATTGCAAGACAGCGACATTGGAGGTCTGGAAAGCCTTGCGTTGCACTCTCGACTTTGAGGGGTCGGACATTGTCCGTGAGGCGGAGCGTCAGTACACTTTACTCAAGAGTGCAACTGCGCCATGCTCGCCCCTTTTTGAAAGCGTCTCAAAGGTAATCTGTCAATCTCAGCTCTTGGAGGCTTTCGGAGAGCATGTCGAGGACATGAAGAAGTTGGCACTGGCGGCGCTTCAGCCGGATATGAACCCGCGACAGGCAGTAGTCATTAAGCTATTGTCCACAGCGCCTGCTGTGCCGCTCACATCTTTGACGGCTCAGACATCCAGCCAAGGTGGCAGCGACAGTGTCTCACTCAGATCTCCGCGATCACTGTCGCCGGAAATAGAGACAGGCGATACTAGTGGGCCGATAGGCTTTGCTTCAGGAAACTTAGAATCCACGACGTTGAAGATCGCGCAAACCTCAACATTACCGCTAAACACCAGCACTTTCAGCAACGCTGTGTTCATGCCGGTCGTCACTGCTGCTCACTCGCACTCAAGCCCTAACCATCAGGCGTCCTCCGATGGTACGAAGACGAGCGCATTAGTTGGCACCATGCTGCTCCAGCCCACGCCAACAGCAACCACGCCTTTCAAGTTCGGGTTGGCCACTAGGGCCAAGGCTGGACAACCGCATCGTCGGCCTAAGACGACGCAAACCAATTGAGCTTCCAGGACGCCACCAACCACCAAGTATAGAAGAATAGCCCATGGCTTGCCCATAGCCAGGTCTCTTCTTGATTCTTTTTTCAAGAGATTATTTTCGAAGATTCATTCCAGTATTCTGTTGAATCCTCCCTAAGACTTCTATACAAGACTGCTCAAGGCGGCACATCACTCTATGATTTTCGATGTTAGTTCTCGGTGCGCAATACAGATATCATCAGGCAGGCACTTAGTGATCATAAGCGACAAATAGAATGCGATTGCATGATAGGAGCAGACCATATGTACAACGTATCAATCGCTGTGCCACCGAAGGTGAGCGATGCGAGGGTGAATCAAAGGTACTACGGGACGAGCTACAACGCTATGAAGCGATAGACAATCTATGGCCCGTGGAAGCGGTGAACCAGCAAGTTGCAACTGGCGGCGCAAAATACTATCCGCACGAGGACCCGGCTTCATCTTCGAGCCAACCAGGTGCGGTTTGCGAAACTCGCCATAAAGTAGGATGCGCTTCTGAAGTGTGACAAGTGCAGTTTGAAGGTGGTGTCGATTCTGAGCTTTGTTGTCCACATTGCCGTCTAGGACCTGCTGTTGCGTGAAGTAGTGGCCGACTGCACCTTGTGCCAGGGTGGCTAGCTCAGGCGGCGCGTCCGCGAGCATCGACAAAACAGCCTTGTCCGAGACATCCTTTCTAACGTTCGTGGCAATTAACTCGTCCAGAAAGTCGAGGTACATTACGACGCGATTGCCATGAAGCAGCCCTTCGTAGCTGGCTGCTTCATCTGAGCCAGATTCGGACCCGAAATCCAAGTACTCGTCGTCCGAGTCGTCCGAGTCACTTGAATCGCTCTGGCTGTCGTCGCTTCCGTCTTCATCGTCTTCATCGTTATCTTCATCGTTCGAATTAGAGATTGTTGCGCTCTTGATGTCCACAGCCTGGTCGCGGAATGGACCTTGAGGGTCTGAGTCCTCGTTGGGATGGTCGCAGTCTGGGTCCTCATCATCGGCGACAACCTCCGGTTGCTTCTCCTGTGCGGCCAGCTTCACCTCGAGCTCTTCAACGCGCGCTGCGAGTGCAAGCTTCTCGTCGAGAATTTCTTGGAACTCTTGGAAGTTCTCGTCCGCCTCCGTCTTGAGCTCTCGATGCAGTCGTCTCGTTGAGTAATGCGCTTTTCAAGCTGGCTGATGACATCTTCGCGGTCTGCGTTTTGCTGACGCAGTTGTTCGACTTGCACATCCAGCTCGCGACGCTTGCCCTCGGACTTGGTGAGCGAGTTGTCTAGAGCATTCGCGCGATCATCGGTGCGCTGCAGTCGCTGCTCGAGCGATACAATGTCGTCTTTGTCGGTGCGACCTTGGGCCATCAGCTTCCTGATCCTCTGCTTGAGGCAACTGATCCTAGTATCCGTGAAATTAAGCTGGAAACGCGGGTCAGACATGCATGCTATGTTGGCCGATAGACGCACCTCATCTTCAAGTAGTTCAATATTCTCCACTTGCTGGTCATAGATGATGATAAGCTCTTTGACTGTGCATTGAGGATCGTGTTGATATTTGCGAATGTCGTGCAGTGCGTCTTAACTCTTCGAGACGCTCCGTGAGGTTGTTGTTGTCCCGGGAAAGGTCGTCATTCTGAGCAGAGAGGACATCTATGAATTGTTTCTGCGTGCAGAGCTTATTGCAGAGGTAAGCGATGCGTTGGGTGGCGGCCTTTTGGAACGTTGCTGCGTTTTGGCGACGCTCAATGTGGTAGACGACGAACAGCGCCGTATTACTGCGTTGCTGAAATTGCGCCATTAGTCATGGTCGTGACAGGGTCGCTGGACAGCGGAACGTACGATCTGGTTTGCGCGAGTAAGTTTCTCGACTTGGTCTTGGTACGCATCGCGCTCTCGGGTGACGCGTGCGAGTTCGGCAGGCAGATTGCGAAGGCGTACGATGAACGATAGACGGTAGACCCCATAAAATACAGGTGCGGTGAAGTACAGTGCGAGCTCGACGCTCATGATGAGGGCAACAACGGTGGGGACATGCAGGCGGCAACTGGGACAGACGATGGCGAGGAACGAGCGCACGAGCTCCTGTAATAAGGTGAGCGTGAGCGTCGAAGAGGATAAGGAAGAGGCACTTACGACGACGGCGTGCTTTGCAGAGGCGATGAGAACAGAGATGATCACGGTCCAGACGGCGAGGAGGTCGCTGAGCTTGAGCGGCTTGAGCGAGGTATTCATGGCAGATGGCAGGCGTTGATGCAAGCTGTTCAGTAGTGCGAGGCAGATGGGGGTGCTGACAGGATGTAGTTGGGAAGACAGAGGTCCACTCACGCTGAGCCGCTGCTCTTATGGCCCAGGCCACTGGCTTTCCAAAATGCCTCATTCGACATAGTGCAGACTCCAACCGTCGGCGGACTGACACTGAGCGCCCCAAAATGACGCCCTAGCGCACAAAATGCAGTGCGCCTGGCCGGCTCGGACTGGAGGTGTGTGACCCTTACCCGATATGGGAATTTCGCAAACCGGTCCCTATTTCACCGACAGAGTCGCTCGTTCCGGAGACATGTCAACGAGCGAGCGCGACGATAGATTTGATTGCAGCAACTGGTCTGCCAAGCGGCAGGTGTGCGCAACACTGGCGGAAGCAGGAGGACAAGGAAGTTGCCTGAAGTCCAACTCCGCTAGTTAGAGCGCGTTCGGCAACCGGCGGCACTGCCAGTGCCTCTGCGGCCGCTGCCGCTGCCGCGCGCAAATCACGGCAGCGGCAGCGCAGGCAGAGGCACCGTTTGCCGAACAGTCCTGCCCTCATTCCACATACCTGTAAAATGAGACTCAAATCTGATTGAGCATTGCTAAGTACATGAAAATATAGAAATGTGAAATGAATTAATCTGCTAGATGGCCGCAGATTTGACGGCATCTGATTAGATGCACTCTTCCTCATGGCCCGCCTCAGCAGTCCGAAAAAGCGCCAAATCCTACAGCAACGGCGCATAAAAGCCATTGCTGGTGTTCTTGCCATTGCTGCTGGAGCAGTAGTGGTGATAGATGTCCTAGAGGCTGGAAAAATACGTGAAAAACGACACACTTCCCTCTTGACAGGTGCTCTGTGGCTGCAAGAGCTGCTCGAGAGTAAAAACTCTCACAGGCTCCGTGACCAGCTTGGCATGCGGCCATCAGTCTTTATCCGACTGGTCCAGGAGCTGCAGGAGCGTGTCCAGCTCGGTTCTAGTCGATGGATGGGTGCACATGAGCGGATTGCAATATTCCTTTACACCGTGGTCACCAACCTCACAAACAGAAAGCTACAGGAGCGCTTTCAGCGCAGTGGAGATACTATATCAGTGTATGTTAACCAAAAGTGCTATCTTATTGACTAGATAGCTCATATCATTGGTTTTAGTCACTTTCAAGCAAATTTACACACCTTCTTTTTACCCTTTCCTTCCTCCTCCTCATCTTCATCTTCAGATGAGTCAAAATCAGCAGTGTTATTGGGTTCAAATGTGCTGGTGTTGTCAACGTCAACATCGAGGTCAACAATGTCGGAGGTGCCATTGTTCACACTGCCGCTACGGGACTTGGGCACAGTGCTCTTGTGTTGTGCTATGTTCTTAATGGTTGGCAGGCTCGATTGAGGTGGTGAAGGTGGGTTGGAAGATGGCGCTCCGGCCGCAAGGTGAAGTGCGCCGCTGCCAGTTGCGGAGAGACCGCCAACCAAGTCGTTCATCTCATTCCACCAGAGATATGGCGCAGTCTGGTAGCGAGCGAATGCCTTGTTGACCTAAAGGATGTCAGAGTGTAGTTGTTGAGCAGGGAACATTATAATACCTTGACTTTCTCGGTCCAGACATTTGGTGGAGCGGTGACCATCTTCCGCTCGCTGTCATAGCCAAAGCCGGACGAATTCTCGAAAAGTTGATAAACAGTATTGAATTCTGACTTCATCTGAGCTATTTGAGTATGCCTCAATGTCTCTCTGGCACCTAATAATTACACACCTTCTGCCAATGGGACTTGATCTTTTCCTTGGTCTTTGTGCCGCCTTGCTGACCCTTGGCTTCTGCATATTGTGCCATGATAGGCTGCCACACTGATGGCTTCCAGCCAGATTGTGCTTGATTACCTGCTGCTTTCTCCTGCTGGAGGTGCGCGAGTAGCAGACGGTCATCTTCGGTGGTCCAGACACAGTCGTCACCAGTCTTTGGTGGCTTGGGCATTTTTGCGGCTTTTAAATGGAAGTAAAAAGATTTTAAAAGATTTGTTTTATAAAGGTAATAGAGTGGTGAGTTGATGGAGGGTGTGGGTGTGTGTGCACAGGGAGCAGAGGAGGAGAGAGGCAGGGCGGGTTCTGCTTGGAGCAGAACCTGTGCTGCCTGAGTTGCGACGGGCAGCGGCAAGGCTGCGCTGCGCAACCGGTGCCAGTTGCCGAACACGCCAGTTTCGGGGCAATTGCGGGGAATTTCCACGGCCGAGGCACCGGCAGCGTTTTTGGCTCAGGCAACGGCCGATTGCCCGTTGCCGAACGCGCTCTTAGCCTCTCGGGAATTCTGCACAGCCACCAAGTTCGGCCCACGATGTCGACTCTAGCAGAACCTTCCCCGGAAACCGACTTTACAGATTCCAATGCCGAGTTCGCGCTGTTTTGAATTTCGGTATATACCACTTTAAATGCCTGCGTCCCAGGCGAGTTTCAGTTCGCCTTCCGGCCACCGACTATACAACGCAGGAGCGATGATTCGACCTCGCGCCAAGTAGTGAGAGCTTCAATTTGAACCGGTATTGGGACGACTAGAGCTCCAAATCACGGGATCTAACATGTTCAACTTTCTCTCAACGATTCACTGATTGATACAAGCTCTAGAGGGGTCCCGAGTAGAGCTGCGCGCAGGAAAGCATCCGCCGTTGAAATAAGCTTTCCTCTCTTCTGTCCGGCTGACACCGGTACCGCCGGTCAAGAGCGATCGATTACAATCTGCTCAGATGTTGGAAACACAGAAGTCTTCCTGGCCAATTATGTACTCTCTTTAGCGATAGTATATGTAAACAAAGACCTTAAGCACCAGTCCTCAATGGTCCAATGGTTAGGATACTTGTCTCTCACACAAGTGGCCGGGGTTCGATTCCCCGTTGGGGAAAACATCTTTTGCGATAATTTCACATGAAGTGAGCTGTTTGTGAGTATGTGCTATACTTCGCAACTTTGTCATGGTTACCTACGGTGGTCCGGTTGTCGTGAACAGCACCAACCAGGCTAGCACCCTTATCGCTCCAAGCTCGCCTGTATTATCGGGGGCTATATAATGACACTCTGTACCTGCTGGCAGCGATACGGACCAGGTCTGGTGTCCCGCCGCACTCAGATCCAAGTTTTTGAATACATCAACATACCCTATGTGTTCAAGCATTGCTGACGGTTGCTTTTGATTGTAAATATAAAACCCTGCCGACTGAAAGACCGAAATCAAACTCGCCGTACTTGTCTCTAAACGTGAGCTTATGCTGAAAGTAATATTAATCGTTTTCAGCTCAGACGTGCCCCTGCAGAGATTGGTGAGATGCACCAGCGAGTTCAGGCGCCCCGAGAGCTCCATGAATATCATGGTTCTTTTATTCGTTGTATCGCAAAGCATTTCGTTGCCCGCATTTTAAAGCTTCACAACACCGCCAACACAGCCCAGCAGTAGTGCGTCTACGGAGTCTTTCGTCCTTTTCTCGATCCACGGGTCGAGCTTTGCGAACAGCTCCATCGCTGCGCCCTCAGCCTCGTGCTTCTTCCCTGGCCACATGCCACGCTCGCTGATACCGACGAAAGACACCTCGAGTGGCTTGAGCCCCTTCACAGTCAGGTCGAAGTGCCACTCAGAGCTGCCGTAGAACGAGCCCTCCTTGATGTGGTGCCTCTGCATGCCTTTGAGGGGCTCTGCGCTCTGACTCCAGCTGAGGATGTCGGCATCGAAAGCGATGACTAATGCAGATTGTTCAGTCATCACTTGTGAGATTCACAGGGAGACACTGACCGGGCCAGATAATTCCTGCATGCTTGACGGAGATCGACAAGGAACGAGTCTCTGCCTGCACGTCTATGTCCTGCTTCAAGAGCTCGACGTTGAATTTTCCGGCCCACTTGGAGCGGAAACCCTTCGGCGTATCTAGCTTGATGGTGTGAGGTTTGATGAACTGCAGAAATGACATAAGAGATTTGGACGAGGGCTACGGTAAACGACGAACCGCAGAGAACGGATACAGGTGGTCCCACTCGGTATTCCAGTCGTCCATCACAACAGAGGTCGCTTGGCTGCCTTTGACGCCAAACTCTTCCGCAATCTCCATCGCAAGCTGAGGCATACCACCCGCCCGGTCCGCTCCGCCGACATGAAGAGTCAACTCGTTCGAGGTCACCTGTTCATAGAGATGTTAGCGTTCTGAATCAATTGTTAGAGACAAACGCACGTTTTCCATGTGCGTGATGAAGACTCGGCGTGGATGCTCGCTGTCAAAAGGTGACCTGAGGAGGAAGAAATCCGACGCTGAGGACTGCGACGGCCCACAAGCCGATGATGGCCTTGCCCAAGGCCTTGCGGCCAATACGACGCGCAAGCGGGAAGATCATCGGCAGCGAGTAGGCACCGAAGAGGGCCACGATGCTTGCAATAATGTGCTCAGCCGGTGCGTCCTATACATGGAATGTCAGTAACGTGTATAAGCAGGCACACAATATGCACATACCGGTCCCATCCGTCCCGTCTGTAAAACAAAAAGTCAATTTCAGGCAATTATTTGCTCAACTCGACGCACCAATGGCACGAAGACGTCCAAGTCGCCGATCAACAACTCCGTTCCAAAGATAATCGGTACCACCTGAGCGATAGCATACGAGATGAGGGGCATCAAGAATACTGCCGGCTCGTTTGGCACGCCAACCGCCGAGCTGTTCCTCGAGTGTCCGTAGCGTTTCTCCTTTGCCGCCGCCATGCCCTTCTTCGACGACTTCTTCGAGTCAACTTTCAAGTCTAGCTTGGCAAGCGTAGCCGGATGCGGGTGCAGGCCCGAAGAACGCGCGGGCGCAGCGTCAATGGCGTACGCACGAACATGCCGCCGGACGAGACGAGCAGGACCGCGCTCGAGCCGAGCGTGAAGACACCCTGGAGCAAGAGTGCCGTGCTGCTCTGAATGACCAAGAGACCCGCAAGCGCGTCCTGTTCGCTCTTCGCCACCGGAAAGAGGTGATCCACGGTGATCGCGCCGGCGAGTGCGGCGGGTCCGTACAAGAGGATGCAGCTGAGCTCGTTGCTGTACCAGCTGAGCGGGTGTACGCGGTCCATGATGAACGCCAGGATGTTGGCGCTGAGCAGCGCGCCGAGGAGCATGATGAGGACAGACGCGGTGCCGCCGGCAACTCGCTTCAGGCCAACGGTGGAGCGCGCAAGTCCGTAAGCATTAAATGCGACGGTGCCGGACATAATCAGGGCAGTACGGCTCGAGTATTGGAAAAAGTAAGAGCCGAACAGTGAGAAAAACGTCGTGCTGGGCTTGTGGAATCCGGAGGTGGTCATGTTGCCCAAAGGGGAGTCCGCCGAAGTCAGGTGTTCAACAATGGACAGAGTGTTTTCTGCCATGTGTTGAGCGACACCGGGCTCTATGTTTGCGACAATATCCTTGCGAGTATGATAGTAATAGCTATGCCCGACTACGGCCATCTGGAAGGTATTTAGCTGACGAGCAAGGCTTTAAAGGAACAAACTAACATCCAAGCCGGTGACATTGAGGTACTCTTCAAATTGTCGGAAGTCGGTACTATGGGTTGCATGAGTAAAGTTCGTGCCAATCTAGAAGCGACGGACTCCGAGAGAATGATGCCAGACGAGAAGATCTCGTTTGCAACAACGGTTCCGAATGGTCTACGACGCATGAGCAACAAGTCTACGCGCATAGACGTGTCTCACTGTTTTGCGTGAGAGTATGCGCTAATCATTTCCTCTGATGTAGCCTATGAAAGTAGGTCAGGTTTTCTGTTCACGCACATTAGCACGAGACGCGCACCTGGAAGAGTAGCTCGGGTCCCTTCGTTCCAGCAGCTAGTCAACACCACCTGCATTCAGCAAGATTGCCGCAGAGCAAAAGACAGACTTACCCTCTAAGTTTTATAACGGCGCGGACACTTCGGCCAATCGTGAGCACCCTTATTAGTCATGAACGTGCGCACTCACGTATGGCGGGTTTCGTGCTGCGTGGAGTATAGATGCGAACCGTCCTGGAGACTTTCCTCTGCATTATTGAATACTGCGTTGATATCGTGAGTATGAGGAAAACAAAGCAGGAGATGGAAGCTCACAGAAGATAATTGCATGTTCAGGGTTCCACTGGGGCGTGTGCGTCAGGACGCGGGCAATTTCGAGCATGACACCGCATGGCATGGCGTCGTCGGCAGCGCCGGGAGATGGGAGCGTGCTAGTGGGGAGTGGTATGTATAGCAGATCTACCAATGAGATGCGCTACGATGCGCGCATACCTGTCCAAATGGCAATTCACGAGGACGGCGTTGGCCTTGCCGGTTGGAGTACCACTGGATACGCGCAGAATGATGTTGGTGAGCCCATGGTAGGATTTCCAGACAACCTTGCCCATCATGTCAAACCTAGAGCATGTCAGCCCGGTCGGCATGCGGGGGCCGGGATACCTACCGATGAGTTCCGTCACCTACCTGCCGCCAGGTTTCGCATTGCAGGTGCGGCGGACAGCTGGCAGCGAGCTCCTCGACCTGTTTGAGCGCCCATGCATCGGCCAGGGCATGCTCGCGGGTGCCGACAGACCGATAGCCAATCGTCTCCAAAGTCTTTGCAACTTCAAGAATTCTAGCTTCGGAAATCTGTGGTAAACCAGAAGCCACATCGAACCTGCAAGAACGTGTCAGCCAGCAATCAAAGCTGCAAGGGGCCACTTGCTGTGTCACTATCGGAGCTGGCAGCGCTCACGACGCGTGTCAATCGAAAGTCATGGCCAGCGCGACACAAACACGCACTGTAATGCGTCCAGAATTGTGTATGTTGGACTCCCGATGAGCACAGCTGAAAAAAGAAGGGCATAAAACCCGGTGCTGAGCCGGGACGCCATCCCAGACGACTTTGCGCAGGAGGTGGAAGGGAGAGTGCCCAAAGCGGAGAGAGCGCGTAGTCGGCTGCAATGACCGGCGCCGGCCGCATCTGGCAAACCGGACCTGGCAATAGCGGTAGCGATCCTTGACCAGCGACCGCCACCTACTTGCACTGTCAGTGCCTTCCCCACCCGCCGAACCTTCCCTTTTCGGCTTATTTACTAATTAAACTTCTAGGATACTACCATTATGGCTGAGTCGTCTTCAACCGCCGCACTGGTCGAGGCCAACATCAGCACCAACACTAAAGTCGTCGTAAAGAACGTCGACATGTCCGAGGAGATGCAGCAGGAGGCTATCGAGCTCGCAACATCTGCGCTCGAGAAGTACTCGGTCGAGAAGGACATGGCCGCGCATATTAAGAAGGAGTGCGACCGCCGTTTCGGCCACACATGGCACGTCGTCGTGGGAAAGAACTTTGGCTCTTATGTCACCCACGGTGCGCCTGGTCGTCACTTGGATATGCTTCTACTAACGGCGACGCAGAGACGAAACACTTTATCTACTTTTATGTCGGCCAGTACGCCATCCTTATGTGGAGATCGTGATCTCTCCCCCCCCCTTGCCCTTTTGCCGCGCTCTCGTTCATTGCACATGTAGTCCATAATCATTCGCCAGGGGGATCCTGCTTTCTTGCCTTTACAGATTTGCATTCCGAGAATTTACTTGGACATCCTTGGCTGGATATTTCTTGCGCAAGCTCACCTGGCCCTTCATAGTATTGGCCATACAACATGACCACCCCATTCGCACACTTTTGAACGACTTGATCGCGCTGTCACTGTCTGTCGCGTGTCTAGTCCTGAAGCTCGACGTCCGTATCAACAGCGGTCAATCAGCTCGCCGTATGGAGTTCTTAGTGTCATCTCGCAAGCATCATAATGTTTCCGAAATCTTTGGCTGTGATTGCATCAGGCTGGGGTAGGTGTGAGTACGACTGATTTCAGAAGCCCGCAACATTGTCAGACACTGCTGAGAAGCAAAATCTTCAGAAGCAGCTTTTCGAGCATGCTTCCCTTCTGAGATAGAGTACGGATGAGAACCTGAGTTATCGGAGATCTAACGGAGTTGTGATTGGATTGGATTGACTTTTCATCGAGTTGAAGAGCCGGTAGAATTTCAAGCGGCGACTGTATGCTCGCTTCCGTTTTTCCGGCGAGCGTGCCTTTTGACCCCAACCCTCGCTGTTCACTGAGGATACATTCCATGAGGATCACGCACGAGCCATGGGTCTTACAAACTTGGTAGTTATGATCCACTGGAATTCTCGAGTTTCTTCGTAGTATTCTCTCGCACATGGAGGAGGGATAACCAGTACCAATTCCGTTTGCCGCTTCATATATATTCTTTGACCATGAGAACCTGTGATGTATATCTTTCGAGTTCTTGCCTCTCGTCGGAAAATCTGAGTCCTCGAAGGTCGGTTCTGGACACAGATGCTAATTTTGTTGAGGTAAACGCATGGAACATCGCTATACCAGCAGGAACAACCTACTGCCCACATGCTGTAATAGATACTCAACGTTCGTCGTGTCGTCATCCCGCGGGGATCGCTCGCAGCCGGGCCGTTCAGACGCGACTCTTCCTTCGCCAATCAAGAGCAGAAGGTGACCTACTACGCCACGTCGCAACTCCTGCAATAACGTGCTGGCAGTTCACAAGTAGACTTCGCAGGTGAACTCAACATTTCGCTTGAATCTCGGGACTCCGCAGGCGCACAGAAGTTCAGTCAGGCGCCACCAACCGTAAACGGGTACAGTCGACCACCATCTGGTACTGCATTGTCGATGCACTTCTCGCCTTCTGTCTATGAACCATGTGACCGGAACTACGAAATCCAAAAGACTTCATAATGAAGGTCTTGACGGTCCGTTCGCCTTGCGTCCTCGGACGAGAAAGCACGAGATCACGACGATGCTGCTCCTGCTGCTGCTTGCCGCGCTCGCGGCGTTCTTTGCCTTCCCCGTTCGCGGCGACCTAGGCCTAGGAAATGGTTTCATCTCCTTCAACACGTCCGCGTTCCGCGTGCAGCTCGTCAAGGACTCGCAGACGGCGTACCTCATCTCGCCGCTCTCAGGCTCCTCGTCCTCGGTCAACTACATCCCCGCAGACTACATGAGCTACCGCGTATCGAACAACCAGTATCACCTAGGAGACATCACCTTCCGTGCGCGCGTGCAAGGCGCCAGCTCGTGGACGACGGGCAACAGCGCGGCATCGCGCGCGGCCGTTACGGCGGTGACGATCAGTGGCGCGCTGGCGGCGGCGAACCTTACCCCAACCCTGGGCACGGCGGGCAGCTTGCTGCGCGTGATCCGGCGTTGGGTCGCCAGCGGCTCAGAGCTGCAGCTGTTATTCGACGTGACCAACATCCAGACCTCGCCCGTCGAGATCGGCTCGATTGGCGCGCCGCTCGAGTTCAATAACGTGAGTACAGATCAAAGTACCGCGACGGTCAGCTGAGCCTCATCTCAGATCTTCACCGACCGCACGGCTGCAGACACCAACACCAAATGCTCATTGTTCGACCCATACATCGGTGCAGATGCTGGATACGTTCAGGTTACCCCTTTGCTAGGTACCCTGCAACCGCTGGTCGTACTCCCGGCTTCCAAGTCTCCACTCGAAGGCTGGCGGTTCCTGAGCGAGTCGACGTCGACATACCCATACTACCAGTCGCAGACATTCGAGGGTCTCCACGAATGGATGTTCCACACATCTGCATACGCGTCTAGCGAGTGGGCAAGCACGACTCCGTGGAACGCAGCCACCAGCGTTGTCCTCGCAGCTAACCAAACACGCACCTACGGCCTGCGCTTCGTGCTTGCGTCGTCCATCAAGACCATCGACGCCGCGCTCATCTCGGTCGGCCATCCCGTCGCCAACGCCGTCCCAGGCTACACTCTGTCTCGTGACGCTGTTGGCAAGCTCTTTCTGCGGTACGGTAGCGCAGTATCGAGCTTCGCCGCATCGCCTTCCGGCGCGCTCACCGTCGCCGCGGCGTCCGACACCGTCTCGAGCGGGTGGGCCGCGTACGACGTGACTCCGAGCTCGAGCGCGTGGGGCCGCGTCCGCCTGAGCATCACCTACGCCGACGGCACGCTACAGACCGTCCACTACTTCGTGACGAACGCGGCGACGCAGCGTATTGCGGACCTCGGCAGCTTCCTGACCAACCAACAGTGGTACACGAATACGAGCGACCCGTTTTTGCGCGCGCCGAGTGTGATATCGTATGATCGCGAGCTGAACAAGCAGGTGGTTGATGAGGCGCGCGCGTGGATTGCGGGACTGAGCGATGAAGCTGGCGCCGGGTCCTTGTGCGTCTGTCAGCTTCGTCAGGAGTCACGAGCAGCTGATAGTCCCCCAGCTTGGCGGCTGCGATGAAGCAGTATCTTCAGCCGGTTGCTGCAGAGGTGACCAAGATGGAACAATTCGTCAACACCGTCGTCTGGGGTAAACTTCAAGGCACTGACTGTGCGTCGAACTCATACTTATGATAATCACGTGCTAAGTTGCATCTTCTTAAAAAGACACCGTGAAGAAGGTTCGTGAATCGGGTCAGTACGAGGAATGGTACTGACCGTATTTCCCCCACCCAGAGTCTCTACTACTACGACAAATCTGTCCTTCCAAGCTACTCGTATCCTTCGTCCATCGATTACGGCAACTGGTGGTCTTGGAATAAAGCATCTGTGAGCTGATAAGAGCATACTAAACATCCCCCACTGACTATTGGCAAGGCTTACGCATACGACCGGGCGTACGACTACGTTCACGTCGTCGCCACCTATTGGGCGATGTACCGCGTCGCTCGCAACTATCCCTCACTCGTAACTCAGCGTACCTGGCAGTGGTACCTCAACCAGGCGATGCAGACGATTATCCGCATGACGGGCAGTGGCGTTGGATACGTCGATGTCGGTCTCATGGGCGAAACCGTGTACTGGTACACGCTAAACGACCTGAAGCGGGAAGGCCTAACCGCCAATGTCACCTCGCTGCAGAACGCCATGAAGGCAAGACAGACCATCTGGGCAGGGCAACGCTATCCGTGCGTATCTTGACCCCTGCATTCACGCTGTATGCTTGCTGACAGTTGGTCTTCGTGCAGTTTCGGCTCCGAGATGGCATGGGACTCGACGGGCCAAGAGGGAGTGTATATCTGGAGTAAATACTTTAACGATTCGGTGTGTTCCATGCCAGCGATTGTGGCTTGATTCTCATCGCAGTACCAGACGACAGCCACAAATACGCTCAACAGCATTCTTGCCTTCCAGCCCTCCGTGCCTCATTGGTAAGTAAGACATCTCATTGCTGATACATGCCTGACCCTACTTCCAGGGGGTACGATGGTAACGCTCGTCGTTATTGGTACGCATGGACTTCAATTAAAGTGATGCATCTAAACGTTTCCATAGGGATAACATCTACGGTGGCAAGTTGCAGCGGATTGAGCGTCAGATCCACCACTACGGAAGTGGTCTCAACGCTCTGCCGCTCATATACGAGTTCTACACCAAGCCCACAGAGTACTACCTGCTGCGTGTGGGATACTCGGGTTTGCTCGGCTCGCAGACCAACATCGATCAGTCTGGATTTGCGGCTGCAGCATTCCACACATTCCCAGACACGATGAAGTGGGATGCCTACTCCGGTGACTACGGTCCTAACTTCTCCGGTCATGCGATGGGTATTGGCGCGTTCGTCCTGCAACATCCAGACTTCGGCTGGCAGGCATATGGTGGCCGCGTCACCAGCTCCAGCTCAACTTCAGTCGCAGTAACGATCCTGGACGACGGACGTCGTCGAGTTTACATTGCACCGCTTGGCACTCTGTTTTCTCTTGACGCCGGCGCCTTTATCAGCCTCACCTACAACCCGTCGACAAAGTCCACAACATTCACTCTAGCTTCAAAGCCGAGCGTGCCGTCTACCGCCGCTGCCGCGCCGAGTGGCCGCATCGTTGTCACTCAGCTGGCGACTATCTCTGGTGTAGGCACGTTGGCCCCGACTACCTCTCTGACGAGTGACGGCGGTGCATATGTCGTGCCGTTCTCGTCTGGTTCAGCGACCGTCACGTTCCAGTGAACTGTAGGTTATCGAACATCCATTTGTATGAGTTGCCAATCAAACATATTGCTGTGACCTGTTGAGGGGCGAAGATTTGAGCCGGAATTTCAAATCTACAGTATGTTGTGATATGAGCTGTATGAGAAGTTCGGCGCTGTTGCATTGGTTTTGCACTGTGACGTGCGGCCAGTCATTAATGCAACAGCTGGTCGGCGTCAACCGCGTTCAACCTCTTTCTCTGACTGTGATCACTCACCGCATTACATAAACGTGAAGCCAATCAAATGGCCCCTCATCTTCCAGCGGACATCATGCATGAAATTCTTTCTTTTTCTGATCGCGTGTCCCTGTCACGTTTTTCGCAGACCTGTCGAGACAACCATTGTAGCCTAACTCCAAAGTTGTACCGAACTGTGACCCTCGAGACATGGGAGGCAGCGAAGACCTTCTCCTACATTGCGCGGTCATATCATCCCGCTGGCACCGATACGCCTCGCTCGACATCGGGCGTATGGGGTACATTTTCGTCCTTCCGTCGGACACGACGTAGCGAACACCAGTCACCGCTTCGCTTCGTCCGCAACCTTTGCATTTTTGTGGCTCGCACACAGTTCAATCCGACAGAACGACACGAACAGCTCGCTCTAATAAAGCTGGTACAGGACACGCTTAAAGGGTGTCCTCATCTTTTCAACCTGAGCCTTGACCGCGAAATGGACAGCAACGCCGTGGCCGATATGTTGGTTTCGACACGTGCGCCGCGGTACCAGGGACAATGCCCCAGCGGTCTTTCCTACAACAGATACAACATTCCAAACCTCACCCACATATTTCTTGACGCCAGGCTGGGGTTATTCCAAGGAGGGCTCCCGGGAAACTATCCAAACGTGACCCACGTGGCACTGCGATACGAAGTCGGATACAGGGTGAATGGGCTCATGAGCGCGGCATCTAACATTCTGAAATTGCCGGGTCTGCAGCGCCTGGTCATCATCTTGTTGTCGAGAGACGCGAAAGGCGAACGTATGCGTCAGCTCCGAGCCACACTCATCGACATCGGAGATCCTCGTGTCTACGTGGCTCGCGACCATCGCCTGTCAGTTCTCGCTGCAGGCTGGACCGAAAGATGGAGGATGCTCATCGAGAGCGAGGACTTGGTTTGGACATCCGGAGAGCAGGTGTGTAAGGAATAGACCAACGCTGTCGTCCGCGGAAGCCTGCGTATCGAGGCTGTCTACTTGGAAACCAACTGGCCGCTTACCAACGACATTGGATGAAATTCCAGCGCATTTAAGTCTCTCCGGATACCACATTGCATACCACGTTCTCCATCCAGACCGACATCGCCCTCCCCAATCTCACACACTAAACGATATCCAGCAGTTCTTGAGCCACCCCTCTCTCTGGCGTCGTCACGACATTAGCTCAGCATGATCTGTCAGCGCGTTTCGATGAAGGTATTCGACTCCCAGGGTAGTGATGCAGTTGGTCCGTTTCTTAAACTTCCACGACTCCATCGGCTACAATCGCACCTTTCGATCTACCATCGACAGTGGACTTTGTTGAAGCAGTCAGGCTCCCCTCGGGAAGCACTGGCTGATATCGGGACAAGCGCATTTCCCCCCTCATTTGCGAGGGTTCCGGGGCCAAAGGACCATTTCCAGACACTGCGGAGATGGGAGAGCTAACGAGGGAGCTCTAGGAGTGGTCATGGGAATTCGATGTGCAGGTGGACCGGAGGTCCACTGTCAGGATTGGTCCGTACGGTTCGAGTACATTTTCAACAATCGGACCAGTTGGAAAACCATCATATCTGAGGATATAAAGTGCAGTACCAAGATCTCACTTAGAGCCGTTTGATTACAATACTGAGTTTTTCCCTCATTGTCTTGATTATTTTGCTCAAATTTTTTTAGCATAGC
The DNA here is from genome assembly GCA_020744175.1 of Auriculariales sp. MPI-PUGE-AT-0066. NCBI lineage: Eukaryota > Fungi > Basidiomycota > Agaricomycetes > Auriculariales > Auriculariales sp. MPI-PUGE-AT-0066. The sequence goes on from JAGTJP010000053.1 coordinate 59,543, forward strand.
CTCTCTATCTTGCGATAATTTTTTTACTATACTGGTGAAGGAACGGTGTTACTGGGGCGGGTTTTAGCTTCAGAGTCAAATCGGTTCCACCCCGGTTCTTGGGCAAACGCTTTTACGCACCCAATACGAGCTATATCAAATGATTGGTACAGCCTGGGGCTGGGAATGAGACGATTGGCTTGTATCCGTACAGAAAGGGTAATTAAAGATGTTTCGGAGGAAATATGAGACGAGCACCGCTTGTTGCCGTGCACGCCACACTTTCTCTTTTGCGCTGATGATTCTCGCCGGCCGCCGATGTCGCAAACCGTTGAGGCAGCAGTGAACCCGTTCCAGCGGGTGCTTCAGATTGCGGCAAGGGCTCGCGCAGATGCACGCGGCAAAACCGAGCAGGATGCACCTAAAATAAAGCAAAAGCAGGTGGGGACCAAGCGTCGGCGGTCGAGCAGCAGCGTGCGCGACGATGAGACCCTGCCAATTGGATCAAATGTTGTTCAGGTAAAATCATTCACAGAGGATAACGACGAGCCGGACGATATCTACGCAGGGTCCGCGTTTGGCGGGATCAGCGATTACATGCGCAGGAAACGTCAGAAATTGCAAATCCAGAACGCTCAGCTGGTCGAGGATTTTGATCATAAGCCCGCTATTTTTAAGGGTGTTGCCATTTGGGTACGGGTTACTTGCGAAATTTACCAGTCTATGCTCAGTTGTTGTGCATTGCAGGTCAATGGGCGTACAATTCCATCGGCTGTCACATTGCGCGAGCTGATTCTCGACCATGGCGGCACATACCATGACCACATGGACCGCAAGAGCATGATTACACACATCATCGCTAGCAACCTCACCCCGGCGAAATGGCGCGAGCTGCAGCACATGAAGGTCGTCAAGCCGGAGTGGATGGTCCAGAGTGTCGAGGCAGGGCGGTTGCTGCCTTGGCGCGGGTTCAGACTCCAGCCAAATGCAGGGCATGATGAAGCCCAAGGCGTAGCGGCTGGAAGTTCACCTGCATCTGCTTCGCGCATAACCCGTCGGGCTGTCAATCCGTTTGCAACTCCGGCGCCGCCACCCGCCAAGGCTGCGGACGACCAGCATGCGGCGTTAATTGACCCGATGAGCGAAAACGACACCAGCGTTTACCTGGTCGAAACGGCTGAACCAGTTCCACAGCAAAGTGCAGCTCGTTCAGAATCGCCTGAGTATATGACCGATCCTGTGACTCTTCATGAGGCCATGCGCATGCCTGGGTACGCACCATTCAAGACCAACGAGACGGCAGCAAGGATGATGTCCGACCCGGCATGGCGTGCGCAGAATACGTCTCGTTCCGACGACTTCATCGACAACTACTACAAACAGTCACGGTTACATCACCTTTCCATGTGGAAGGCTCAGCTACGCGATCTCGTTGCAAAGGCGCAAACCGATGCGGAGGTCACTGCAAGCTCGGAGCCTCCTTCCGGCACGACTCCGAGGGGAGTGAGCATGCGCGGTGCTCAGCTCGGTGGGTTCGGGAGCCTGAAATCGCCTATCAAGTCCGCCCATGCAGCGCGACGCGTGATCCTGCACTGCGAGTATGTTGCCGTGCTCGTTCAAGCAACTCTTGGTTGACACTGAAGTGCGAGCAGCTTCGATTGTTTCTTCGTATCTGCCGGTCTTGTCACCCGACCCGAGCTCAAGGGCAAGCCGGTGGTTGTCTGCCATTCGCTTGGGAAGGAAATGATCGAGATCAGTACGAGCGAAATCGCGAGCTCCAGCTACGAAGCACGCGCGTTCGGCGTGCGGAATGGCATGAGTCTCAGCCAGGCATACAAGCTCTGTAATGACATCCAGGCCATCCCATACGAATTCGAGAGGTAGGTTCAAGCCCAGCCCAGAGTACCACACGCTGACGTCGATGGCATAGCTACAAGCGGTTTGCGCTGCAATTCTACACTATCTTGATGCGGAACTGCGACGACCTGGAGGCGGTCTCCGTCGACGAGGCGTTACTCGACGTCTCGTCATGTCTTATTGATTACGAGGACAGCGACGAGGACCCCGCGCGTGCATTCGGTCTCCGCATCCAGAATGAAGTCAGGGATGCTACCGGCTGCACAAGTGGGTAACCTATCCTTTATGTCCTTTCGTTTTGCTCACGACTGTGCAGTCAGCATCGGTATCTCCGAGAACGTCTTACTTGCGCGTCTGGCCACGCGACGTGCGAAGCCAGGCGGCGTATACCACCTCCTCCGAGCCGATGCCCAGGACCACATGAAAGACCTCAAGGTGACTGACCTGCGCGGGTTTGCGCACAACGCGCGGCAGAAGCTTGAGGCCAAGTTTGGTGCGGACGGCGCGATGATTCGCGAGGTCGTCAAGCATTCGGAAGGCGTACTCTCTACGCTACTCGGTCCGAAGACTGGTTCAAAGCTCTACAAAGCCGTGAGAGGCATCGATGGTACACCGTTGCAGTCGGACAAGCCGAGGAAGAGTGTCTCGGCCGAAGTCAACGTGAGCTCGCAGGTGGTAACTTTCAAGTTGCGCAGTGACCTGAACGACGCGTTTACAGTACGGCATTCGCTTCCAGGATAATGAAGAATTCAGGAAGTTCTTGGATCAGCTTTCTGACGAGGTTTCTCGACGGCTCAGGGACGTTCAGATGCGCGGGAGACAGCTTACTTTGAAGCTGATGACCCGGCATCCCGATGCGCCAGTGGAGGCTCCCAAGGTTTGGTGTCAGTCTACTGTCACACACCAGCTTCTGAGACCCCTGCAGTTTCTTGGCCACGGCATCTGCAATGTTCACAGCAGAAGTACCCAGCTAGACCGCTTGACCGACGAGTCTGCCAGGATCTCTTCTGCCGCCTGGAAGGTTGCTGAAGAATTCAAGTTCGACCCGAAGGAGCTGCGCGGAATTGGTTTGCAGATGCAGAAGCTTGAATGCGACGAGGTGTTGGCTAGGCAGCGCAAAGACGCGCAGCGCGGGTCGATCAAATCTGCCTTCACCCGTCAGAAGCACCAGCACCAGCATCAGACTGTGGAGGACGATATGTTCAATGCGCCCGGGCTGCCGGCATCGGCATCGGCGGCGGCGGCGGCGGCAAGCATGTCGTTCGACATGCCGACATTCTCGCAGATCGACAAGTCCGTGTTGGACCAGCTGCCAGAGGAAATCCAGCGCGAGCTTCGCAGTGAATGGGAGAAGCACTCGTCGCGGCAGATTGCAGGTGGCAGCCGAGCGGGGTCAGCCCAACCACCAGCGTGTCCCTCGCGTGAGAAATCCCTCCCTCTCATGGTCGAAGAGACGTCAGGTGCGGGTCCTTCGCGGCTAGCGATGAACGCCCCTCTTGCGAGGTCGCGCTCTACGACCCCGATTGGCATGACCACGCCGACAAAATCCAAAGCCCCGGACGTCCGACACATTACGAAGCAGCTCGCACCGCGGAACATGGGCGTATCGCCCACCAAGCAGGATGGCGGCAAGCTCGCCTCCATTTTTGCACGTGCGGCAAAACAGGCTGAGGTGCCTGTCAGTGTCCCGATCGAGAAGCTGCGCCGATTAGGAATCGACCCGGACGTGTTCTACGCGCTGCCAAAAAGCGACCAGCGCGAGCAGCTGCGGAGCATGGAGCAGGCGCATAAGGAGCAACGATACCAGCGCTCGCCTGTGAAGCACCGACACGCCGTTGCAGACGCTGCTGCACAGCGGTTCACCCGGTCGCCGTCTGTCGGCGCACGTCCGCGGGCGCGGGTGCGGCCGCGCGGCATCGCGCCAGTCGTCGCCGTCCGTGAGAAGGAGCCGAGCATTCGGCAGCGGCTCGCGCGGAGCAAGGAGATTGTACACATCAAGTCCATGGAAGAGGTTCAAAGGCTCATTGGTACTTGGGTCGATGCAGCGGTTGCCACAGGCAAGCCGCCGGACCAGAAGACAGACGTGCCAGTCTTTGCGAAGTACCTTGTAGCGTGTGTACAGCAAGACCAGGCAGTCGAGAGGGCGGCTAGCGTGATGCGCTGGTGGAGGCTCCGTATAGAAAGGCTTGCTGTGGCGCCGACCTTTCAGAACAACAAGGTATCTGTGGACGCGTGGTGGGTGGCTTTCAATAGCGTCTTAAAGGTGATGAATGATGAGATGGTGAATCGGCATGGGTGTTCTTTGCATTTGTGATCTGACTGTCTTTTGCATCCATCATCTGTATCCCATGTCAGCTGTGCTTTATGCTAATGCGTGCTTGTGTACCGTGGACCTCAGTTCGTATTCCTCCCATGTAGACTTCGATCTTGCTTGTTTTATGTGCACTGATCGTGCACATGGCGTGTATCGATCAATTCCGAATATCATCATAGACTTGCTCGGAGCCTGATAAACTTGCCACCCACTCACAGTACTAGTATGCGTTCGCCGCGCTCCCAGAATCCGTCGCCTTCGGTATTGACGAGGTCATTCCATCTTCTCGTGTCCGACTGGCTCTCGTAAACTTGCTGTGGACTATACTCCTCGCCCCGGATGCGAACAACAGATGGGCCGTTGGAGATTGACGCGAGCCATGGCATTAGTGCATGCGTTATGGTTTCTGTCGATTCACCGTCGTTGTTGTCTGAGGGAAAAACCGGTAGGATCAAATAAGGCGCTGTAGCTTGGGTAGTTGAAGTAAAAGCTTGATGTACTCTTGGAAGTTGTCGTCGACGGGGAACCAATCAACGGCGCAGCCCACCACAATATGCGTAATCCCTGGCGATATGACCGCCTCGGGGCGGCAGGCAGCCGAGTTATGTTTGAATCCCTTGTTGGCTTGCAAGACAGACTCAGGTGTGTTGCACGGAGTCGCCTAGGCAGTGTCCACGAGGGGTAGTGAAATTGCTCGTATACAAGTCGACAGGTGGGAGGCAGAAGGTGTAAAATCCCGCTACGACTGAGCGAGACGTCGAGGCCGAAATTGACTAACCATGTCAATAGGAGAGTCTTCACCGCATCACGGAGATTGACGCGAAACTGCCTTGTCATGGTCGCTTCTCTTGATATTAGGACGCGCAAATTTTGCACAGAGCGAAAGGGAGAGGGTCGTTTATGGCGAAATAGGAGCGAATGTAGACGTAGTCGCCTCCAGCGATCTAGAGACCTATGCATCTTGGCGAATGCGGCAAGAGACAATAAGCTCTTCATAGTGAAGATATTGATGTTTCTGTACAAATAGGGTGTCCACTGCTCGTAGTTGGCGCGCGAAATTTGCGAAAGACGCGACCAATCGGCTTGGTCGTCGATATGCAATGCGACCAGTAACCAAAGCTCTGTGGGCAATATGCCGAGAGGAGCCATGGCCGCAAAGACAGACTGGTAGCGTTTGACAAATGGCTCAAGGGAAAGCTACACAAGCTAAACACGTCTCCGATGTCGGCTCTTGTTTGATCGTGTTTTCTCAATCAGCAGTCAGAGTTTGTGGGAGGGGGGAGCTCATGAGCTGTGTTTATGCATGCAAGCTCTGTAATCTGAGTTTTGAAATTAAACTAAGCAGAGGGAAGCGACGAGCAAAAACAGATGTAAGCGAGTCGTAAAGAGATGCACGAGTAGAGCAACAGCCGAAGTATTCTACTATCCATGCATGAGTCAACGGCGGGTGTTAATACGTTTATACGACTTTTAACTCGCAGCCTATACATTCTGTGATTAAGCACCTGTAGAACCGTATAAATCAAATCCTCTATCGACCTGGGATATAGATTGGCTCCCTTAAAAGATCGTTTTCTTGTTGATTTAAAACTATCCAGAGCTTGCTACAAAAACTGAGTCGTCACATGGTCCGCCCTGATAATGAACCGCTCTATTGAAGATGCTGCCTCTGACGAGAATAGATTACGAGATGCCCCCGGGAGGAACGTGCCGCTCGCGGAGTTACCTTGCTTGAACTCCTCTTTGCTCTTCGCCCATCACACTTTTCATCCCACCTTCTGTATCATGTCTGAGGCCGCCCCAAAGGGCATCTGCCTTACAGAAGGCTGCGGCAAGCCCGCGTCGATGAAATGCCCTAAATGCACGGAGTATGTGGAAGGATCGCCTAACAAATTGTCTTGCTAACACAAGCTACCACTCGTACAGACAAGGAAGGACAAGCTTGTTCTGCTCTCAAGGCACGCCCGAACCACCAGCATGTTCGCAAGGCTGAACGATCTTCCGCGCGCGCAGAGTGCTTCAAAGCCTCATGTACGTGCACAGAGTTGTAGAAGACGAAATTTAGGCTGATCGCACTACCGTGTAGGGGCAACCCACAAGAAATTACATGGGGCAGCGAAAAAGACAGCTGGAAATCCTAACGCTCCGGTAAGCTGCAGTTCAGATGTGAAGTAGTGAAGAATGTACTCATGCTTGCTGGTAGGTGGTCGCGAGCACTGAGCAGGACATCCAGCGCGCCACAGACACAATTCAACAAGTCCGCGAACTCCGTACTACAAACGCCCCGATGGCCCCAAATCTCTCGGACTCGCAGAAGTCCAAGTACGAGAACAAGTTGAAGAAGTCGGCGGGGATCAGCAAGCTTTCGTGGGTGCGTTTGTGATGCTCACATGTTCACACAGCAGAGCTCAAGGCTTCCTTCAGATGTCAGGTCTATTCAAAGACGCTCTTACGCCCAACACTGCGATCAGGATTGATACACCACGGCTTAGTATGTTGTCGAGTGTTATAGTCAGCGTGTGTCTAACGATCGTCGTAGCAATACGGGCGGTGGAACCAGCTGATGGAGATTGGGTGTATAGCGTCAAAGGCGATCCTCGCGTGAACAAGTACCAGCTATATGGTCAGCCGGCGAGCAAGGCAGACGCCAATGCCAGCTTCGCACGTGGCTACATTCGCGACCGCATACCGATTCTGCGGTTCGCGAAGAATGTCGGAGGTGCGCACGAAAGGCTACGATATGTCTTTGCCATCTCGTGAGTTTTCTTTATAACTCTTGCTAGATCACTCTTGACTTGAGATATCTACAGGCCAAAGTCTAGCGCGATTCCAAAACCTGCGTCTAATGATATACCCCGTGCGAAGGGCCTACCGCCCTTCACACCGCTCCCTCATGAGGATACCACCTATATCGGCAATATTGCCTTCGAGGTCACGCCGCTGACCGATGTAATCAGAGGTGAACAAAAAACGATATCGTCTGGCCCACCGTGTCTGCGCATTCCGCCGGACAACATGTTCATCTGGCCAGACTTAGCCGATGAAAAAGTCCGGAAAGAGCTGGATGGATGGGCAGCTCTGATGTTTTACGAAATTGCACCTCAGTAAGTGAGACCGATTTAGATTTGGGTGCGATGGCTCACTAATCATGCAGATATTGGGGACAAGGATTGATGAACGAGGCTATCCTAGCTGTCTCGGAATTTGTTTTCTTTGAGCTCGGTCTCGGACACGTACGCGCCATCCCATAGTATTGCCTTCCAGTTCTTAACAGGTGTTTCTCAGGTGGCAATCGACCCGCAAACTGGCAACTCATCATCTATCGCGCTGGCGCGCAAGTTTCCCGACATGGAGTACATGTCGACAATACAATGCCGCATGAGCTCTGCGATCCACCAGCATGTCTTTGTTGCATCGCGAGACAACTACATCAAGCGTTTCGGGCGACCGAGCATCGAGACATTGCCTGCTGGGAAGCGCGGCTGCGCATGGTGCTACAACCCCAGAGCAGGCGTGCGTGGTGACGGAGAACTGTGTGCTGGCTGTAAAAAGAGGTGGTACTGCGGTATCGAATGCAGGGCGGCCGACTGGGAGGTTGATGGTGGACATGGCCAGCGGTGCAAGCGTTCGTAGGATCTACGGACCTACTTATATAACCCTATACCACGACCCTTGATCCATATGGTATAACATCGCTTTCTGTCCTACTAACTGAGCTTCTGGATGTAAGGGCTTTTGTAGAGCTGAGCGTTGATCACGTGCCCGGGTTTGTCGGGATCTGCCGACATCACTCTGTTCCGCTCCACCACCTCGATATGGCACACGCAGGCACGCCCGCGCGCAAGGTTGTGCGCTGGGCATACGAGCTTGCCAACTCATCGCTTGGCTCGCCCCCGCACGTCGATGCGTCTCTCAATGATGCAAGTTTGGACTCAGATGTGGAGGCCGACCACGGGGCGCTCGCGCAAGTCAACGCGCAGCTGCTTGCGCACGGCTTCTCGCATGGAGAAGGTATTAAGCTTGAGGGCCTCGATGCGCAAAGCCAAAAGATGGTTGTCAAATGTATTATGGACTTGTTGAGACAACGCGCAGTGAGCAGGTTCGGCGTGTGTACGAGCTTGCGCTAACTACGCATAGAACGAGACAACCCGCACGGAAGCAGTAACGACTAAGTATCGGACGCTTTCGTATGATCACGAGCGGCTGCTGTCTCTGCACAGCACACAGCTCGACAAGACCGCCCGCGCTGAACAGGATACCCAGCGTATGAAAACTCGCGTCGCGTAAGGATCTTCCAGGGTCGCAACCTTCACGGATGCTGATTTGAATCTAGCCAAGCCCAGCGAGATGCAGCCAGTGCCGAGGCGCAGCGCAAGGCAGTCGCTAGTGACCTTGCACGTGCCCGAACAGCAATGCAGACCCTTCGCACAACCGCCCAGCAGGAGGCCAAGCGGCTCGAGAAGGACCGCCAGACATTTGCCGATAAGTTCACAAAAATCAGCGATGCGCAGGTCCAACTTGGATACGCGCAGGCCGGCATTCAGTTCATTGGCGAGCCAGCTAATCATGGTCGCCTTATGGACCTGCCAGATGACGGCGAGATGGACATCCTCGAGAGCAGTTTGAGAACTGCAGAGGAGGCAAGGCGCAACCTGATGCACGAGAACGAGGGTTTACGCGAAGTGGTTTTGGACGCCGCGAGACGCCTACAGGAGGCGACCCATGACGCCATGGCCATGCGCAAGGGTCCGGATGCGTTGCTTGAAGATCTTGTAAGTGTCTTCTGGGCATCCTATACCGGGTTTCTTACACATCGCATTCCAGCATGCCATCACGGCCGGTCAATTGTTCAGTCCACCGACCTCGACCCTTACCAACGCCGAGAACGCGCAGCAGAAGTTGGTCGACCTATCCAATAACTTCCGCGATGCATTATCCTCTCTTGGCAACTCGACTTCTTTTGATCATTCTGAGACTGAACAGAAGAAATCCGTATCTGACGAACGACAGGCAGAGGTTGACAAGCTGAAGCAGGCCATCACTAAGCTCACAGGCCAATTAGGTACGGCTTTACTAGCGTGCGTATTATTCGAGAGTCTGAGATCCCGCAGGTCAAGCAAAGAAGGAAGCTGCAACCTTTTCCGCCCAGTCTCAAGAACTCTTCGACCGTCTCAAGGAGCACGAGGCAGTCAAGCGCGATGCCAGACATAAGGGCGCAGATACGAGCATGTGCGCAGCTTGGTATTTTAAAGGACTTGATCTAATACCCTCCTAGTGATATGGGCCAACTCAACGAAGCTGCAAGAGCAGTACTGGAGGCAGAGCGCGAGGAGCTGGATGCCGAAAGACTCAATTTCACGGAGGCCGCAGTTCGTCTAGGCCGTCAACGTGCAGAGCTAGAGGCGGCACAGCTCGCTTTCATCGAAGAAAAGCGCGAGTGGCAGATTCAACAGATCATGGGGCAGGTTCCCGCAACGAAATCTAAGCCTCGGAAGTCACTCCTGCCAGCGCCAGCCGCCGCTGCCTCTATGACATCGATGCCATCGGTGCCATTTCCATCTTCATCATTGGAAAGCTTGCTGCGGCCGCAAGTTGGTGAAGTCACTACGTCAGGCGCAACCTCTAAAGAACCGGTCAAGGTTCCCTCACCCACTGAAGTCGATTTCACTGTTCCTGCTCCATCCAAGAGCTCCCGTCGCAGCCCGAAGGGCGCCAAGCATGTCGCATTCGCCGTGACCTCGCCCACAAGCGTCGCAGTCCGCCTCGAGTTCAAAGGACCCCACGTGCTTCGCCACCGTCATTCAAATCGCCTTTAAGCACATGTACTCGCCTGCCCGTCCTAGCCCACTCAGCCGCATTATGATGATGGCGGACGATAGTGACATTGTGGAACCCGAGGATGGCGATCCGGAGTACACGACAGATGAAGAGGACGCAACAGCTCCAACCAGTAGCGCACCAGTTGGTACGGTGCTTTTTGCAAAGACGATGGCTGGAACGGATGAACAGGAGATGTTTCCGATGTTGGCGTCGGCGCAGCGTTCGCCAACGCGTGCCGAGTATCCGCCACTGCCCGAGGATCTCGCTGTTGAGCTGCAGCTCGGTGCATCGGGCCACCGCACCAACCGTCGCAGTATAGGTGCGGGCGCTTGGAAAAAAGATTCGCAAGCGGACGTGAGCTTCCCACCACCAAGCTCAGTAGGACGAGTCAGCTTCGAATTTGCCGTGCAGCGGCCATCGGGCCCGCGGTCGCGCGAGTCGGACGATGATGAGATCGAGCATAGATTCACGGAGAAGGAGAAGGGCAAGATGTCGATGCACCAGGCGCAGAGCAGCATGCTACCGGGCAACTCGAGCGATGAGCTTGACGAAGACTTGAAGATCGTCAAAGGCCCGCGGTCGAAACCCAGGACCATCGCTCCTGAAATGCAATCCAAAGATGCGAACACCAAAGAGAACAAACGTCCTACGACGACGGCGAAGGCGGCGAAGACCTTGCCACCAACCAAGGCGCGGGTTCCACTCTCTCCGCGCAAGGCGACGAGTGCGCCAGGTGTTGCTGCAAAGACCGGGACACGGTTGTCGGGTCCGAAACGCGTGCCTGTAGCCCCGGCCGCAGCACCGACTGTCGCGCGCAAGCTATCACCCATCCTGATTCCTGCCGCGCCCGCCGTGCCCAAAACGCCTCCGCAGATTACGCGTGGGCCGATCCGTGGTGCCCAGCGAATAACAGGCGGCTGGAGGTAGATCCGTCTTGTGGATGTTGTTTCGTGCTTCTCTCGCTCTCCATGCTCGCCCGCTCGTGATCCTCACGTACAGTGTACATTATACAACACAGCTCTTCATTCAGGAGCACGCCACTTGCGCTCACCTTTACACCGTTTCATTATGACAACACGCAACACTTCGGAGCTAAAAAGCAGGTTTCCTCCTATCAGCAGTGCATTTGAAATGTAGGAGTTCTTGTAAACTCAGGGACAGGAGCGAACAAGGTTACTCTGACTGCAGGCCTACCATGCACAAGTAGGCAGGTATGTAAATAACGCCGCTCAGAGCAATGTGCGACCATAATTCAAAGTGCCAGTGTCTGACATTAGCTGCGCAGATGCGTTCCTCCTCCTCCTCCTCCTCCCTCTCACCATACAGCAGATCCTAGGTCACCACCGTCAATAGCGTGTCACGGCTATCGCGGGAGTCGCATCGTTCTGCTTGCTCGACATACTCATATATCTTACTGCCCCAATTCTCCAAATTGTCCATGGTGTCGCATTTATAGCCGTATGTAGTTTGCCACCCATAAAGTGAGCCACTTAATGCGATTCATATTGGAACAGGTCGGGAATCAGCCAGCAACACAAGACCCAACTGGCTTCGTCCGAACGCGTATGTTGAAGCACATACTCGGCTGGGCGATCTTTGAGAACCTGTCAGTCCGCTGAACCCCTTGTAAAGCAATAAGGTACTTTGCGATCTGGCATGATTAGTTCGTGTTACATTCGTCGCGAGCTTCAAATCCTTTGGCTGACCTGCCCTCTGCAGAGCATTCGCCGTCCCTATGCTACCACAGTTTCGCTTTTACGTTCGTAAAGACAATAAGGCGATAGAGGCTTCCACGGCCACGACATCTCGCTACATGCGCATCTTGTGATAGCGCTCATCGAGAGACACGTCGATGGTACGCTGGGTTGTGAAATACTGGGTTGTGCAAGAGTGGCTAGTGCCTCGGCCCTGCCTGTCCTAGTGACGATGCCTCCTTGACCTTGTGGCGACGAAGGTCAAGCAAAATGTGAATACCCACGATTAGTAGATGATGGTTGGTAGTCTAAATCAATTTCAACTATTTTGGGAATGTCCATCGCCAGCTAATCCTGTGCAGCCCAGATCCCACGGGCTCACGCTCGATCGGTATGTTCCTGTATGTGATTGTCAGCACGGTCAGGGTAGGAACGTGTGACGCCCCGGCATGAGATCGCCAGGCCCGTTATCAACACTCAATTCTCCAGATCTGATTTGAACCGATTCGCCTACCTGAGCTCGCAGCTGGCTCGTTCAAATTGTCTATTATGTGCGGAAAGCGTGCAGGAGACCGGATTGCGGAGTGTAACGGCGATGATGAGGAGAAGCGCGTCGTGTCACACCGAGGCGCGGCGGTGGCGCAGCTTGGAGTCTCGCAACCCCCAGTTGGACGGCGGCTGCGGCATTCTGTTAACAACAGTCATTGCCCGTTTAGCACCCGTTAGAACGCTTTTCTTCTTCTCACCTGTTGTTTTCTACTGCTACCCACTAGGCGCGATGATGCAGGCAGCCCTCGCGAGCTCGCGGCCCCGCCGCCTCGCGATCATTGCCATTGTTATCACCATATCTCTGTGCTTCATGCTTTTCCAAAACGAAGACTCGGTCGGGTCGTCTTTTCCCGTGCGTACGGCTTGTAGAAGAGGAACTGTCGCGCGATGATGACGGTCCCGTACAGAGTGCCCATCGCGTCGACGCTGTCACCACACCGACGGGCTCCACAGCCGACCAGCCACCCAGCATTCCTCCAACACTCGCGCTACGCCATTATCCCGGCTGGACAATAATGAACAATTTGTAGGTCGCGGTGCTGCGGTGCGGCTATTTGATTCGAATGCTTAGTAGCTTCGGGTCCGCAGGTACTCCTCCAATGGCACCTTCTTTCTTGTTTCCGATGAACCCACGACACTGCCTGCAGTCGGCAAGCTCACCAGTCGTATATTACCCGAAGGCTCGCCACTCAACTTCCTAGTGCCGCCAACTGAGGATGATATAAAAGTTATCTCTGCCGCTGACGCCGCAGCGCGCTGGCACACTGTCACTGCCCTCGACGGAACCACCATCATAATTACTGACTCGCATAATTTCCTGGGTCATTTTTTCCGTAGGTGCGTTATTTTTATGCTAGAATGTAGTCCTAACGCTATTTCTAAAGATTGGTGTGCTGAGGAGCTTTTCGGGATTTGGCTGTATGTGGCAACTGCAACTTTGATTGCCTCATCCTTCATACTCATGCTAAGTAGCATGTTGGTCGGTCATTTCGCCCCTGGCCTGAGCGACCCAAACGCAATTCTGCCTCGGAATTTCGCTCAACGCATGATCCTTACACGGGTGAGTTGCCAAGCTTTTATTCTCGGGAAAGCCCAGGTCCTCAGATGACCCTTGCAATAGATCGACAACGCGTTTTGGATGGGGTCTCATCACTTCAATCCTTTCTATGTTTTCACCGCTTTCCCCGCCATCTCAGTTGAGGACCGTGATCAATGGGCTCAAAGGACCTTCATCACCCGCGATGGCAAATCCGCATACCGCTTCGAGCAGGTGCTCTTGACGGATCGCGCAGCATCGATCAGGTCCCGTCCGCCTGTCACTGAGATGATAGCCAGCGGTGCACTTGCAGCTGTGGAGAAAGATGTCGTCAGGGGAGTTTGGTGGGAGCCATGTAAGTGATTGCTGCCCGTGTTCTGCAGGCTGTCTTACGTTGTCACTTAGATAGGAGAACCATACTCCGCGCTGCCGGAGCACAGATTTTGAACGATTTGCCACAGAAGGGTCATCTCATTACTTATATTAGCCGCCAGGTTCGCATCCTTTGTCTCCCTTGTGCTTTTCATGGCGCTCACTCATCGTGTGAGTAGAAACGCGGTCGCCGTTGTCTCAAGGCAGATGACAATGACGCCCTCGTCAAAGTACTAGAAGACCTGACAGCTAAGCGCGGTTGGGAGTTCAAAATCGTCACTGCTGAGGATCTCACTATGGAAGAGCAAGTTCGCATCACCGCTCGGTCATCGGTATGCTGCTCTATTGCGTGGCGAATTTGTAGTAACCATTACAAGGTTATTCTTGGCGTGCACGGGAACGGCCTCTCGCACCTCCTACACCAACCGCCAAACGCTATCGTAATTGAGATTCTCTATCCGGATGGCTATATCAACTGCTACGGGTGGACAGCTCATGTTCGCGGGTTAAAGTACTTTGCCATTCACAATAACACGTGCGTAGAAAGTTCATCTCTTGTCGAGCTCAACTAATGGCTTCCTTGCAGGGCTGCAACATATCCACTGCCTCAGCCCGAGTACCGCTTTTATATCAATCCCAAAGATGTCAAGGGCGACGGCGGGTTCCATGGCCCTAACATCCCTATAGATGCACCAATGATCGGCCTGCTCATCGAAAAACAGCTTGACGGCCGTTTGCAATGCAACTCGGATGGCCATTGCCTTGGACCTCAGCGAGTATTTCCAGCCTAACATATTATTTCAACTATTGCGCGGCCTCTCTCGGACTCTCACTCACTTCCATACACCGCACCATCTCTTGTCAAGCCGCACACAGGGCATCACCTTGCAACTACAGTCGTGATTATGCTACTGTAACTTATCTGTACTATATGCACCACGACTACTTCCATGCACACCGGATAAACAAAACTTTATTTGCGATTCGAAACTTTTGATGCACTAGAAGCGCTATTCGGCGAGTACGTGGACTGTTACTATCTGAAAGTTGTCTGTGACAGCTCATTGTCAATCCTGAGTAGCCTATTAGATCATATGAACAGAGGACCGCGTGTTTCTATAGGACCAGCTGGGATGATACTGAGGAATCAGGGTTTAGAACCACACCGCGCTGTGGAGTCAACACTGTGAAAAACGGGAATTCCCCCCCCCCCTTTTTTTCCTTTAGATGCGCGACATCTGTATATATCGGAATTTGTACGCGGGGATATCCGGTTCTTCATACGTGCGCCAAAATGTGTTGTTGCAGGTGCGTCGTGGCAACCTCCGTAGTCCAGAATCCTTATAAGTGTTTGATCCTTATCCCTAATGCCATGCCCTGCATGTAGATTATGTATTCCTGCTACCACTGTGCCTTTTAGGTTCAACAGAAGTCGTGATGTGTTGCTACAGAATGTACAAAATGATGGCAGTCCTACACGTGAAAAGGCTGAGAAAGACAGAACAAATCAATTACTAACGCTCACGGCCAGATGCTTGGCCCGACGGGCTCAAGTCTGAGGGCAAGGACTCTACTATCTTGCGCAGCCGTTCCTTTAGCCGTTCTACACATGGCTGATCCAAGGTGGACTCGAATTTTGCCCATTCGGGCCAACTCAGATATTCCTCCGCTATGATGAACGCACCTCCAGGTCGTGCCGTGAAGTCAAAGCGTAGCCTCCAAAAGAAGACCACGGCGGCCTCGTGGTTGTACATCGCAACATCGCGGTCATCTGCGGTGCGGCTGCTGAGGACGGGTTTCGTTGAGAAGAGCGCAAACGGTAGTGTAACGCGTGTCCGCATCGCGTTCAGGGCCGAGCTAAACACGTCTGAGCGTGCTTGGCGCAAGGCGAGTAGCGGTACCACAAAGGGCGCATTGACGGACGAGTCACAACAACGCGTTGCCTCAATGGTATCGAGTGGCGAGTTGAGGCTGGCCATGAGTTCCTCCCCGGCCATATCGTCCCACTGGAATCGTGACGCCAGAACGTGACGATGAATGTGTCGCTGGGGCTCAGGTGGGTGCCTGAGAAGGTAGTGGATCACGGACAGCAAGTTGGGCATTTCGAATTTGTCGGCGGCACGAAGCAGCTTATCAACTTGATCCAGCGATCCAAGCGAAGGGAGTGCAAGGGCACTCATATGTTTGCAGAGGAACGCAACGACCTCTGCGTCCTCGCTCATGATAATGGGATCTGTGTCCGTGGGCTCTGCTTTTGATGGAGATGGTGACTGAGGTAGGCTGAGCATCGTCCTGAAGAACGAGGAGCCGTTGATTAGTGAGGCACGGGCAACACGAAATCGATCGCCATTTGCGGCCACAAGTACCACTGCGTCATCTCCAGAGCAAGTAAAGTCAGTTTCCGGGGAAGGTTCTGCTAGAGTCGACATCGTGGGCCGAACTTGGTGGCTGTGCAGAATTCCGAGAGGCCAACTAGCGGAGTTGGACTTCGGGCAACTTCCTTGTCCTCCTGCTTCCGCCAGTGTTGCACGCACCTGCCGCTTGGCAGACCAGTTGCTGCAATGAAATCTATCGTCGCGCTCGCTCGTTGACATGTCTCCGGAACGAGCGACTCTGTCGGTGAAATAGGGACCGGTTTGCGAAATTCCCATATCGAGTAAGGGCCACACACCTCCAGTCCGAGCCGGCCAGGCGCACTGCATTTTGTGCGCTAGGGCGTCATTTTGGGGCGCTCAGTGTCAGTCCGCCGACGGTTGGAGTCTGCGCTATGTCGAATGAGGCATTTTGGAAAGCCAGTGGCCTGGGCCATAAGAGCAGCGGCTCAGCGTGAGTGGACCTCTGTCTTCCCAACTACATCCTGTCAGCACCCCCATCTGCCTCGCACTACTGAACAGTTCGCATCAACGCCTGCCATCTGCCATGAATACCTCGCTCAAGCCGCTCAAGCTCAGTGACCTCCTCGCCGTCTGGACCGTGATCATCTCTGTTCTCATCGCCTCTGCAAAGCACGCCGTCGTCGTAAGTGCCTCTTCCTTGTCCTCTTCGACGCTCACCTTATTACAGGAGCTCGTGCGCTCGTTCCTCGCCATCGTCTGTCCCAGTTGCCGCCTGCATGTCCCCACCGTTGTTGCCCTCATCATGAGCGCCGAGCTCGCACTGTACTTCACCGCACCTGTATTTTATGGGGTCTACCGACTTATCCGGTTCGTCGTACGCCTCCGCAATCTGCCTGCCGAACTCGCGCGCGTCACCCGAGAGCGCGATGCGTACCAAGACCAAGTCGAGCGACTTACTCGCGCAAACCAGATCGTACGTTCCGCTGTCCAGCGACCCTGTCACGACCATGACTAATGGCGCAATTTCAGCAACGCAGTAATACGGCGCTGTTCGTCGTCCACCACATTGAACGTCGCCAAAACGCAGCAACGTTCCAAAAGGCCGCCACCCAACGCATCGCTTACCTCTGCAATAAGCTCTGCACGCAGAAACAATTCATAGATGTCCTCTCTGCTCAGAATGACGACCTTTCCCGGGACAACAACAACCTCACGGAGCGTCTCGAAGAGTTCAAGACGCACTGCACGACATTCGCGAATATCAACACGATCCTCAATGCACAGTCAAAGGAACTTTTGAGCATCTATGACCAGCAAGTGGAGAATATTGAACTGCTTGAATATGAGGTGCGTGCTATCGGCCAACATAGCATGCATGTCTGACCCGCATTTCCAGCTTAATTTCACGGATACTAGGATCAGTTGCCTCAAGCAGAGGATCAGGAAGCTGATGGCCCAAGGTCGCACCGACAAAGACGACATTGTATCGCTCGAGCAGCGACTGCAGCGCACCGATGATCGCGCGAATGCTCTGGACAACTCGCTCGCCAAGTCCGAGGGCAAGCGTCGCGAGCTGGATGTGCAAGTCGAACAACTGCGTCAGCAAAACGCAGACCGCGAAGATGTCATCAGCCAGTTTGAAAAGCGCATCACTCAACGAGACGACTGCATCGAGGAGCTCAAGACGGAGGCGGACGAGAACTTCCAAGAGTTCCAAGAAATTCTCGACGAGAAGCTTGCACTCGCAGCGCGCGTTGAAGAGCTCGAGGTGAAGCTGGCCGCGCGGGAGAAGCAACCGGAGGTTGTCGCCGATGATGAGGACCCAGACTGCGACCATCCCAACGAGGACTCAGACTCTCAAGGTCCATTCCGCGACCAGGCTGTGGACATCAAGAGCGCAACAATCTCTAATTCGAACGATGAAGATAACGATGAAGACGATGAAGACGGAAGCGACGACAGCCAGAGCGATTCAAGTGACTTGGACGACTCGGACGACGAGTACTTGGATTTCGGGTCCGAATCTGGCTCAGATGAAGCAGCCAGCTACGAAGGGCTGCTTCACGGCAATCGCGTCGTAATGTACCTCGACTTTCTGGACGAGTTAATTGCCACGAACGTTAGAAAGGATGTCTCGGACAAGGCTGTTTTGTCGATGCTCGCGGACGCGCCGCCTGAGCTAGCCACCCTGGCACAAGGTGCAGTCGGCCACTACTTCACGCAACTGCAGGTCCTAGACGGCAATGTGGACAACAAAGCTCAGAATCGACACCACCTTCAAACTGCACTTGTCACACTTCAGAAGCGCATCCTACTCTATGGCGAGTTTCGCAAACCGCACCTGGTTGGCTCGAAGATGAAGCCGGGTCCTCGTGCAGATAATATTTTGCGCCGCCAGTTGCAACTTGCTGGTTCACCGCTTCCACGGGCCATAGATTGTCTATCGCTTCATAGCGTTGTAGCTCGTCCCGTAGTACCTTTGATTCACCCTCGCATCGCTCACCTTCGGTGGCACGGCGATTGATACGTTGTACATTACTCGTACTGCCAAGTAATTGCATTTTATCTCTCTCTTTCTGCTTATGCGCTTGAAAGCACGGATTCCTTGTGTGGGCCAATGCACCTGCCAGTCTAGGCAAGTGTTACACCAAAGTCGAGGTAATTTTAGCGGCAAGATCCGACGCGTTTTCCTCCGCTTCTCCCGCTCCTCCACCCTTGCCGTTCCGCGCAATGGCCGACACAGTGCCCCGCGCGCAATTTATGGTCCCTGATATCTGCCGCGCCTAGACTGTTGCGCCGAGCTTGTTGCGCATTGCAAGTCTTGCCCGTCTATGGTCACCCATTGCCAGAGCATTTCGCCTCTTTGCCACTGCTTCTTTTCACCTGCAAGGATGACTCATCGCCTTGGCAGCGCTCATTGCTCTCAAGCTGTCTCAATTGCGTTCATCAATAGGTACAATCACCAGCGCTCTTCTCGTTGACTATGTCTCCAAATGACGTTACTACCAACCACGATGGTACCGTCCGATAGCCATGTACAGTGGTTGAGGAACACATAGGCCGTCCGAGATTTTTCCCAGTGAATGCACGGCATGACGAGCTACAATCAGAACCCGGCAAATTTCTGAATAGACGCTGGGCTGTGTACATCCTTGCCATCCCAGTGTGCGGACATGACACGGGCAAAGATTCCGCGCGCGCCTCGTGTTTCTTGTCCTCTCGTGGCTTCAGTTGCGCGGGGCGACTAAGGATCATTACATCGATGCGCGCGGGCGTGCTCGAGACTGGCCGCCCTGCTCTAGGGCCGTCATCGCCAGTCTCACCTACATCATTCTCGACCCGCCGTACGCCCGCCCTCGTCCCGGACAAGCCATTGCCTTCAATACGTTCGTGTCTCTGCTCCCGATTGTTGCCTCAGGGGCTGATCTTGCAAACTCAGTTTCTCATCCCACTCGCGCAAAGGCCCGTGTAGCAGACGCGTTCCAGCGCACTCTAGGTCGCGCAAAGGGCGCTCTTTCTGCGGCACACCTGCAGAGGAACGATCATGGTCATCTCAGGAGGTTATCCACTTCGTCCAGCGACACGGACCTGGCCACGGTGCGTTTCGGTTCTCGCCCCTCGCTGCCTCGTGTTCGTTCGCGCCGGACCGACTGTGTCATTGCCCGCCACCGTAGCTTCTCCGAGGCACGCTTGACCGCGTCCAACACCCCATTTGCGCTCCCCGCTCAACTTCCACGCCTCCAGTGTCGTCTTTGTACCGTGACACATGCTGACCACCTGTCTCTAGATTGCAGAGGCTGGAATGTCACCGCGCGTGCTCATTTATCAACCCACGACCGCGGATGACACTGCAGTTCCACGACGCCACCAACTTCACCGCAGACATTCAGATGCTGCTAGATCATCTGGTGTATACGCTGACACAATGTGCGAGAGCCCCATGGACGGCAAGGCATTGCCTTTCACGAAACTCGTAGGTCTTGAATCATTCTTTCTGTTCAAACTGCTACTGATGGCCTGGTTTTCATTTCCCGTGGTCCTTCCTGGTTGCTTTACGCTTCCCTTGATCCAATCTTGTCTGCGCTCCCTCTGTCACGTCCCTGTGCCGCGATTTTAATTTCCCTCATCGGGTGTAAACTTGCGGTTTCAATTGGGTTCACCTGCGCTTCGACCCCTGGCCTGAACGGTTTCGTCCCCTCCGATGATTTCTCCGCTTGCGCATCGCAATAGAACCGTGACAGTTCTAGCACGAACTTCAGCAAGTCCCGGATTTTGATGGACGATGTCGATGCCGTGCGTGGTCCGCTCTCGTCCAGCGCGGTTTTTGCTGATATCCTTGCCAGGACTACTCGCTGCTTGACACGGCCTTCAACAGCAGTGAGACACTTGCGAGACGCCACTCGACTGTAACCTCGGATCGTAGGTCACGCGTTCAGTCCACCGACTCCGGTTCTAGCGCTCTCCACCGGCCTGCCGCAACAGCGCGCACGTCCAGGCATTCGCGCATCGTTTCTCATGGGCAAGGGCAGCTGCAGCATATTGCTGAGACCCTGCGGCACGGAGCCAGTGCAAAGGCCGTCATGCATGGCGCTCCAAATTTCGCGCACATTGAAGATATGGTCATCGAAGAGGAGACGAGCGTGTTCAATGGTGTTGTACCCGAAGAGCACCACGTCAAGCCACAACGGGTTCGCCACGTGCATCGCACAGATACGTTTGACCTCACTCAACCGTCAACACGATCGAAGGCAGCCGGGAGACAGACCATTCATACATTGGCCACCACGCGCGAGGATACACACGAGGACGAAGATGACTCGCCGGGCGCCATTGACGTTGAACGAGCGACCTCTCGCCTGCGTGCTGGGAGTGTCAGAGATCTCGTGAAACATATCAACGCCAATGGCTCATTTCCACAATCTGTACGATCTCCAGAACCCATACCATTCCCCATGTCCGGCCGCCACGACACCCTCAATCCACCTAACGACTTGAGACGCAACCGATCTATCTCGGCCTCGGGCTCGCTCGCCAGCGCGCCGCTACTCCGTCGAGGCGTCTTTGAGCGCGCAGCGTCAGATGAGCGTAGTGCATCAATGCTCTCGATCAGCGAGGTCGGCCCGATCGAATCACCCTCACCCGCTGCTCCGGACGCCGAGTCGCCCACCGATGTCTTAAAGCCCCGACGTCCAGCGCTGCTCAGTAAAACGGTGACGCAGTCGTATGTAGTTCCGCCTGCCGACTACGGACGCGACGGAAGGAGCAGGCAAGACAGCATCGGCGTAGTAAGCGAAGTCGCCTCACTGCATCATGTTGGCGAGGTTGCCGCAGAACGGACAACATTGCACACCCAACGCTCCCCAGGTAAACTGCCTAAATCTACAGTCAAGTTTCCTACCGAGTTGGCAACAAATGTGCCTTCAACCGAATATGTGGGGCAGGCACATGCCAATGAAGACCCGGCTGCGGATACAACAAGTCAGGCTCTATGGTTGAGGACAGGTGGGGTCGTGCATTTATCGATGGGAAACATGCGGGCAAGCTTGAGTGCTGATCCTGAGCCGAGACGCCCGGCCTCGTCCAAAAAGAAGAAGTACACTGGTGAGTTGCCCGAGGCTTGCTCGTCTCGCGCTGATGGCCTGGTCAAATATAGCGGATCGTCAGCACCGTCCACAACCAAATGACCTTTACAAGGATTGGCACAACCCTGTATTCGAAGTTGTCCCAGCGACGCGTATTCACCGCAGTGATTCGACACGAACGACCCAAGAGAGCAAACGTGCTGTAAGGCGTAAACGCAGTAACTCAGCACCGCTCCGGCCCCCACCCACGCGAGAACGACGACCGGTCTCTCCAGTCCGCGAAAGGCGAACCTCGTCGCCTTCGCGGTATTCGGATTCCGAAGAGATCGAAGAGCCCAGCGCGACGACGCGCGCGATCCACAGGTTGCCGCTGGATGAAGATGAGCCTCGCGTGACGAGGCGTGCGACTCATAGACTGCCATTGGATGAAGATGAGCCTAGCGCAACAACACGTGCGATGCGTAGGCTACCGCTGGATGACGATGAGCCTGTAGTTCCGTTCCCGCTCGCTATCGACGATAAGCCGCCAGTTGTGCCAGCCCAACCAGCGCCTATGAAGCGCAATCTGATGATTCAGATTATGCCACCTCCACCACGACTTACGGCCCTCAACACGATGGTGTCGCCTCCCTCCGACTCCGATTTCCAGAAAAATGTAATTTCTACAATGAACCCGCCGTTTTCGCCGCCACCACGCTTTACGCCGCTCGCCACCATTATGTCACCCCGCTCTGATCTAGAATTACTTGAAACTACAAATCCCACAATAAGCTCGAAACTATCTCGGGCGAAAGGTCCACCACCGAAACGACCGCCGCGTCCACGTACGACACGTCTCAACACTTTCGAGGAGCTGACCCTAGCATCGAACTCACAAATACCGCTTGTTGCCAACACGAGATCCTCGTACATCGAGATTCCGGACCGACCGTGCCTCGCAGATGTCCCGCCTACGCCTCCTCCACCGACTCTCTCGCATATACCGCCAGAAGATCGTGAAACGACGTGGGTCGCACTCAAGCGCGCGAGTGCACTACGTGCTTTGGAGGGGTTTGGAGGACGGATGCGCGGTCGGCGGAAGAAACAGAAGCAGTCTGAGCCTGTCCAGTCCAACGCTGAACCTGATGCCGACGGTTTAGGTGTTGTCTCCGTCGAGACAAATGCTGGCGCAGGTCCGCCAACAACTGGCGGTTTGATGGAAACCATTCTCAACGGCGGAGCACACCTCTTACCACTTGGCCGTGTGCGGACACTGTCGAAGACGGATCGTGCGACCTTTGAGATTGTATGAGTCCGCAGGATGGGCGATACCCTTCGCTTTCATGCTTTCATGCGTTGACGAATCATTTAAATGACCCTTGCACGTGTACCTTGCACAAACAATAACGGACGATAGCATGATGTACGATATGTTGTACGAAAACAATGTATTGTACTCTTTAACAATCAGTGTAACTGCAACTGAATGATGTACTTCATGTCGAAAGAATTTGCAACCAAGCTGTAACAGGTTCTGTTGCCGCCAGCACGAGTCGTGACGTGTGAATCTACGCGCTTGGCCAACCTTGTGCAATGCCTGCCGCGTAAGCCACCGCACTTGCTAAGTTCAGTCTGAGTAAGAGCCATGCGGGGGGGGGGGGGGGCTTGAGACACACCCATCCGCTTCGTGTGCCTCCTCTTGGTCCAATGAGTTTGTTACTTATCTTTGCGGAGGATCTGGATGCGCATGTATGATGTCGCTGAGCCAACATGGGTAACCAAATGTTGTAGAGCTGGGGGTATTGAATGCTTGTTTAGCCTCCGCGCCGGGGGTATTGCAAGTCGGTTCCATTCTTCTACCATGTACGGCCGCGATGACCCATCGCCAGTTGCGCTCGTATCAGCCGAGGTAGACTCGAAGAGGCGCCGTGATCGGGACGTTGAGGAGCGGAAAAGCATCCTCGATACCTTGCAGCCTCAGCACAAGCCTGTTTCAGCAGAGCTGCATCACCGTTGACCGTATTTCAGCGCCACAGGCTCAGTCCACCGAATTGGATGTCTTGGATGGTGATTGGACTAGGGGAAATTCTCCCAAAGGGTCCTTGAAGGGGCTGGATGAGATCGTTCACTTGACCACGTTCTCCGCGGTTGACGAATCCGACGGCCGTGTTAGACGAGAGCTTCTGCGCCGATCGAGTATGCATCTCCCTTACGAGGACCGCGTTGGCCCATGCGCATCACACCTGGCGATTGATTCTGTTGTTGAGACTCTGTGTTGGGGGGAGCAGGAAGAGCTCGTGTACCCTCGCGTGCTTCCTTTCTCCGATATCGTACGATATCGTTGAGGAGTATGAGCACGATTTTCTCCTCGCCCATGGTTCACCTCAAATTGAAGACTCTAAGCAGAGTCAGTGGAAGCAGCTATTTAGTCAGACGCGCCCGTTTGCACCAATGAACCCAGACAGTAAGCAAATCTCTTTTAACGTTCCTCCACGACTCCCCACAACATGCGATTCAGCTGAAAGACTCGAACGGAAATGTCACCCTGGTACGGAATCTTTAGATTTATAGCAATTCTCTAGACATTGATACTAGCTCTGTTGCACGCAATTCGTGAAGGTGGAAAACCGCGGACCCTCGCAAATCGAGTCCAAACCACGCCGAACACCCTCGTTGGAGATCTCGATCTATACCGACAGATTTATCGCACTATGTTGTATGGGGCGCTAGCGCCCGACCCTGCGAAGACCGCCTAAACAACGCAGGCGCGCATGTACCGGACCGGCAAATGCCGAAGCTCGCGCCAAACTAGCGTGACCTCGCCACACCGCAGCAGGCATCTCTGAACTCCCGCTAGCAACGCGCGTGGAATAGAGACTGTTCGGGCAATTAAACTGCCGCTGCGGCCCGCGGATCACTACCGAAAATCCTCGACAACACCAATGGCGAACGATCGCGCGGGCCGTCGAGCTCGCGCTCCCGCCACTAAACCCTCGCCAGCGAACCGCATGACCCGCTAGCACGCAAGTGGCCGACCAGGTGACTCTCGGGGTCCGGTTGTCGGTCAGCGGACGACTTTCCATGTCATCCACCATCAAAAAGGCCACCAACGGCGTTTCAGCAATTCAGGGTCGTACGATTAGGACCTACACACATAGCCACAGGAATTTTATATATATACTGTGTAATTTTATGTATCTAAAGGGTAGCAATCGAACCCCGTGTTCTTCGGCTCACTAGTTTTGTCCGATCGGCGCTACAACCGAGCTTTAGCGTGATCGTCCGCCCCACTTCCCGTCTTTATTCCGTTTTCCCGAGCACATATTCGTTCAATCGACTATATTCGTGCATCTGGGCGGCCACCCGGCACGAACCCGCATTAGGAACAGTCGTTGCCACACAAACCCGACAACCGGGCGGGCCGGTAAATCGCTGAGCATCCCGTATTTTTCCTGCACTTTCGCGTGGACGTCACGTGACACGAGGGATCACATTTTCCTCACATTGTTGCAATTTCGTCTACCAAACATCTGGTGACCACCGCAGGGGAAGCTCAGTAACTGCCTCCGAACACC
Source organism: Auriculariales sp. MPI-PUGE-AT-0066 (assembly GCA_020744175.1). Taxonomy (NCBI): domain Eukaryota; kingdom Fungi; phylum Basidiomycota; class Agaricomycetes; order Auriculariales; species Auriculariales sp. MPI-PUGE-AT-0066. The sequence goes on from JAGTJP010000053.1 coordinate 84,636, forward strand.
GAACACCGAACTCCGAACTCCGAACTCCGAACAACGCGCACGTGTCTCGGACGTAGGCGACTGAATAGGTCAGTCTACGCTTGGCACAGTGGCTGACAAGCAGCCACGCAAAACTCAGCAGCCTTCTCGACAACTTCCGTCTCGCCGGACAGCCGGTACCAGTAACAGATCCGAAGCCCCTGAGCACGTTAGGCTCTCCGATAAGGGCAAACCCAAACCCAACCCAGCCGACAAATGCGTCTCGAAGGAGCCGGAAGCCGCGCCTCTCGTTGAGGAGCTTCCAGAACTCTCGGACGATCAAACCTTTCCTCAGTCGCCACAACTTTCCCCTGAGCTCACACTTCCGCCGCTACCCCCTCTCACCCCGTCTCGAGGCCCTACTCCCTTCCTTACACCTCAACAATCACCTAGCAGCCTGCAACAGGCACCTTTTCGTTCATCACCGGGTCGTATTCTCATCGATATCGTAATTCAGAAGATCGCGGAATTTCGCGCCGAGCAAGAAGAACAAAGGGGTGGATCTCGCGTCTCTACGTCTCCAACGACCCCACGACCCCTCGCGCAGCAACTCGCTTTCAACACACACCTCAAGATGACGACGAACGCCAAACCAATGCCAGTGCCGACTTCCAACAGCGCTCCCCATTTCGATGGTGCGCCTCGCCGTGTCCGCCAGTTCCTTAGCCAATACGGCATGCTCGCCGACGAGGCGAAGCTCAGTCAGTTCGATAAAGTGCGTAGTGTTACCGCATACATGGACGACCGCGCAGCCGAGATGGTGGAACAGTACGATGAGTGGGCGGACCTGGAAGAGGCGGGTTGTCCAGCGGATGCCTGGGATAGTTTCAAGAAGCGCCTCCTCGGCGACTACCCGGATGCCGCCGCACCCAAGATCTACGGCCGCGAAGAGTACGAGCAGTTCATCGAGGACGCCCGTAGCAAACCACCACAAAATACAGCCGACTTACACGAGTTTAACCGGGAATGGACCGCGCATACGGCGAAGCTCAAGAAAAGCGGCGACGTCTCGGTCAAGGAGCTTCTCACCGCCTATGGACGCATTCTCTATCAAGTTCTAGGCGAACAATTCGCCGTTGAGCTGCGTATCCATGAGACTAGCCAGTCCCCCACTAAGTCTCTCGACATCGACGACTTCAAGACGGTCGCGCAGAAGATGTACGAAGCTCGCGCGAAGAAGACCGACCTCTCCAGCATCTTCTCGATGGTGGTCGATGCGAAACCGAAGCCCCGTGCCCAACTACAGCACAAGGTCAAGTTCGAAGAGGAGTCAACCTCAGCGCTACAGAATCACATTCGCATCCTCGACCAGGAGCTCGCTAGCCGCGACCGCGCGACGGCACCGACAAACCGCGGACCACCCCCCCCGACAAGCGCGGGCAACCCAAGTTATCAGCAAAACCCAACACAACCTCGCAACAATGGCTGTTATTACTGTGGTGCACCGCACATCATGCGTGAGGATAGGTGCGACGAGCTGCGCGACGCAATTAGCGCGAATAAGGTCATGCGCAACTCGGCCGGCCATGTCGTCTTGACCGATGGAGGACGCATCCCGAGGGAGTACCCTACTGAGCCCTTCAAGTACGGGGTAGAACGCCATTTACGCGGCAAGAAACTCAGTCCCAACGCGAATTTCGTCTCGGCGTACAGTCTAACAGTGGGTGGCGAGTCTCAAGACTGACAACGAAGGCTCAGCCGCGGGCGACTGGTTCGGCCACATGTACGATCAGGCCGTCCTTGTTAGCCAAACTCAGGCGACAAATGGCGCGCCTAGCAGCGGACGACAGGGTCTTCGCAGTCAAACGCGCCCGAATGGACCAAACGAACAGGGTCGAGCGCCACAGCAGGCAGGGTCCGCAAATCGCGCGGGCGCCAAAGACACGCCTCCACACCTAAATGGAAGAAGTGTGGATTGCGCGGATCCTCCGGTTGCAATACGCGGACAAGCGCCAGCGCAACCTCCAGCCGTCGAAACGGTACCCGCTCCTCCTCTCGTTTATGGCACCCCTCGCGCCCCAGCATATGGCGGACAACCGCAGTTTAAGATTCGCGCTCCGGTGTCGGACTCAAACCTCGCACGCGCCGTTGCGAACAAAGTCCTCAAAACGACTATGGAGATCGAGGTTGGTCACTTGCTAGGGCTGTCACCCGAAGTCATGCGTTTTATTCGGGGCGACATTACTCCTCGCCGGGCAGAAGTGGTCGCAAACTCAGCCCTAGTCGAGGAAGAAGTCGATATATATCGCTATGAGATCCAGAAACCGGGACACTCTATCGAACGCCGTGCTGCGGACACGAAAATGAATTTACGCTACGTGGACGCGACCATTGGCGTGGCTGTAGCCGAAGGACTCCTCGATTCAGGATCACAAGTCTGCGTCATGAGCGAGCGACTGTGGGCTGCGCTCGGATCGCCGGCCGTGCTCACGCACCAACTCACACTAGTCTTGGCCAACGGCTCGAGGGCACAAACAATCGGTCTCTGCGAACATCTCGAGATGGTCGTTGGGGGTGTACCACTCTATATGCAGTTCCACATTGTCCAAGAAGCGCCTTTCGACCTGCTCCTGGGACGTCCCTTCTTCTCGCTCACGCGAGCGGTGGAAGAAAATAAGATGGATGGAGCATCTTACCTGACGCTACACGATCCGAACTCGCCCACCAAGATTCGTATGGCCACGAAGGAGCGCGTTCCAGAAGGAGAGCTGCCGCTTGTACGCAGCCGGCCTGATAACCCCCACAACAATGCCGACTACGTCTCCACCAACGTCCTCATCGAGGATTTTTAGGCATGGAGGTGTCGTCAAACCCCACAAGTCCAAATTTCTCATTCGCGACGACGCCTCCCGTTCTTTCCAAAGTAACCGACACAGAATTTATCCGCCCGGCGGTGGGAAATCCACCGCCTGTCTCGACGCTAATCCGACCGGCGGTCGCCATAGCGCAACCCCTTTCCCCAGACTCTTCTCCTCGTAATGACCCCCAGAATGTTTCTCAGCACACCGATACTACGCAGGCCCATTTCTCCCTTCTCAACCATCCAAAAATCAACGAAAAACCCAAAAACGGCCTTGGCGCGATATTTCCTCGTCCCACAAGCCGCGTGTATGCATCTCAGATAGGACTCTGCTCGGCATCGCCCTCGAATAGCACTCTCTTCTCCTCGTATTTGATGACTGAGGCTTCGCAAGACAAACCGACCGAGCCAGCGGCTTCAACAGCAGAGGCGCACGCGAGTATCTTGACTCTATCAGGCACAGGACTAGACGACTTGGACGACGACCAGTGGCTCGTGTACATCAGTAACGACAATGAAGCCGAACAACCAACGCATGCGGAAATCGCGGAGGGGTTTCGACAGCTACAGAGGTGCTGCGGCACCGCTGTTATCTCAAATATCCTTAGCAGCAGCAAAGTACCAGAGTATGAGGCGCCGAGCGACATGAAGGTCCCCCATGGACCCAAACCCTCGACGGGACGTCCAAAGAAGCCCTACAAGAAGGTGGCTGAGCGTGTCAAACCTGTCTCCGAGGCGCTACCAGAGCCATATCGAGTACAGCGCTCTCGCCCGGCTAAATGCATGGATGAATTGCCACAATTGCCGACCCATCCCCCGGACTGGGCGCCGACTACACAACACCTCACGCGCGAACGAATGGACGACTTTAAGCTCGAAAAGGATGGCTTTCTACTAGCCACAGAGGTCAAGCTATTTCAGTACTTAGTGGAGCACCACCAGGAAGTGTTCGCCTGGGAGGAGATCGAGAGACGACGCTTCAGCACTGACTATTTCCCACCAATCAAGATTCCTGTGGTAGAACACAAGCCTTGGGAAGACCCTTATCGCCCAATACCTCCAGGGATCCGCGACATGGTTGTGGATCTTCTCAAGCGCAAAATGGCGGCGGGAGTGTACGAAGACTCGAGCTCGTCGTACCGTTCCGGCTGGTTTACGGTCGTCAAGAAGGATGGGTCATCTCTACGAATAGTCCACGACCTTCAGCGACTAAACTCGGTCACCATACGCGACGCGGGGACCCTTCCGTCCCCGGACGAGTTCTCGGAGTCCTGCGCTGGACGAACCATCATGGGAGCCCTCGATCAGTTCTCAAGCTACGACCTTCAATTGCTGCACCCGGATTCGCACGACTACACAACTTTTCAGACACCGTTAGGGCCCAAGCGACTCGTATCGTTGCCTATGGGCTGGACGAACTCGGTGGCCATCCAGAACGCCAACCTGGCCTTTGTTCTTGAGCCGGAAGTACCAGAACATGTGGGATCATTTATAGACGACATACACCCTCTCGGTCCGCGGAGTTATTACTACACACCGGACGGCGACTACGAACGCATTACAGGAAACCCAGGGATACGGAGGTTCGTGTGGGAGTACGCACATGTGCTGAACCGGGTCCTACAGCGTCTTCGTCACTCTGGTGCGTCGGTCTCGGGGAAGAAAGCCGCGCTGGCAGTCCCAGGAACGACGGTGACTGGTTATGAAGTAAGTTTCGAAGGACGTCGCCCGATGCAGTCGCGCATACAGCGCGTTCTCGACTGGCCGGCTTGCCAAAGCGTTTCGGACGTCCGCGCATTCCTAGGCGTCGCAAGCCTCCTTCGACTATGGATCAAGGACTTTTCACAGATAGCACGACCACTTACCAGACTCGTCAAAAAGGACAACTTCGACGACGAGTGCCACAAGGCCATGATCGCGCTCAAGGTGGCAGCAACGAACACGAGCGCAATTCGCCCGATCGACTACCGCTGCGGACACGTAGTCGAGCTTGCGGTAGACTCCTCGATTATAGGGGTCGGTTTTGTTCTATTGCAGATGGGCGAGGACGGCAAGTCTTATCCAAGTCGATTCAATTCGATTACCTGGAACGAGGTAGAGGCGCGCTACTCTCAGCCGAAGATCGAGCTGTACGGACTATGGCGTGCACTCAGGGCATCGTGCTATCATCTGTACGGGCTACCAAAGATTATCGTGAAGACGGACGCCAAGTACCTGCGAGGAATGCTGAATAACCCGGACATACAGCCAAACGCGACCATCAACCGATGGATAGCAGGGGTACTTTTATTTCCCGTTGTGCTAGAACATGTCCCAGCCGAACGACACAAAGCAGCAGACGGTTTGTCGCACAGGCGAGCCGCTCCGGAGGATCCGGTCGAGCAGGACGACGCCGAGGACTGGCTCGACCATCGCTTCGGTTTCAATGCATTTCTCGGACTGAGACGTGTGCCACAGAGTTTGCCGCCAATTCTGTTCGACTCAATTGGGCGACCTTGTCGCGTCAGGTACCCGCGACGGTCTAGCGAAGAAGCGGCGGGCTCGTTTTGTGTGGCGTTGTCACAGGAACCAGAGATCGGGTCGTTCAGCGGGACGTTCGCTGTTCAATTACCCGACAACGTGGTGGTAGACGCGGAGGGGATACGAACGGCACCCCCGCGAAACGACAAACTCGCGGCAATAGACGACGAGGTTAGGCGCATCGAAATTTACCTACGCGATTTGACAGTGCCCGAGCTCGAGGGACAACAATTGATAGCCTTTCTGCAATGGACTCGACGGTTCTTTTTCCTCAATGGCCAATTGTGGCGACGCGACGATCACGGCAAACACCGAGTAGTGATAATCTCGGAGGAACATCGCGTGGCAATCTTGGTTGAGGCTCACGATCGACTAGGTCACAAAGGACCATTTCCGACAAGCTCTACTGTTAAGGAGCGTTTTTGGTGGCCGGGTCTCGAGGGAGATGTCAGATGGTGGTGCCAGACGTGCCATATCTGCCAAGAACGCCAACGCACGAGTGTCAAAATCCCTCCAGTGGTTCCTCCAGTTGCCACACTATTCCAGAAGGTACACATCGACATCATGTGGATGCCGGCGGACGACAGGTTCAAATGTCTCATACACGCTCGGTGCTCATTATCGGCGTATCCAGAAGCGCGCGCCTTGCGCAGCGAGTCAGCGGACGAGATCGGCAAGTTCATCCTGGAAGAGCTCCTGTGCTGGTGGGGTTTTATTGCAGAGATCGTGACCGACAACGCGCCAGCATTTATCAAAGCGCTAGAATGGCTGAAGCAGAAATACGGCATTTCGCACATCAAGATATCGAGCTACAACTCACAAGCCAACGGTGCAATCGAAGCGCGACATTACCCAGTACGCGAAGCTCTGGTGAAGCTCAGCGGTGACAGACCCGACAAATGGCGTCCTTTCTTGCCCTACGTCCTTTGGGCCGAACGATGCACAATTTCGCGCGCTCACGGACTGTCTCCCTACTATGTGGCTCACGGGGTGCAGCCTGTGCTACCTTTCGACCTCACACACGCGACGTTCCTAGCTCCCGACTTAGGACACTGCCTGTCGACGGGCGAGCTCCTGGCGATACGCGCTAGAACGCTGCAGATGCGAGATGACGACCTGAAGCAAGTACAGGAGAGAGTTTACGCGGCTAGATGCGCAAATGTGGCGCAGTTTAACGACAAGTTCAGACACAGTATCAAGGACTTCAACTTCCAACCTGGCGAGCTAGTTATGGTCAAGCACGTCGAAGCGGCGAAGGCGATCGGCTGGCGAAAGATAGCCGACAAATACTATGGTCCATTGGTCGTCGTCGAACGTCACAGCGGTGGTTCTGGCTCTTACGTGCTCGCCGAACTGGACGGAAGCATCTGTTCCATGCGCTGTGCGGCGTTTCGCGTCGTTCCCTACTACCCTCGTCTCAAGCAAGTCTTCGACATTTCAGACATACAGTCATTTATCACTCCCCTGAACAGGTTTCAGCCGTTTCCCACCTCATCTGTGCTGATAATTTATTCCTGTACTTTTTTCGTGATATATCGATAGATAATAAGTATATAAATGACCATGTGATCCGGCAAGACACAGAAAAATCGTGTTGTGACAAGGAATTTGCCGCACGGTTTGGTGGGTGTTGGTGCCGTCATCACTCCCCTGAACACTTTGCAAAAAGCTTCACCAGGGAGTGTGACGAACTCAATTCAACAACAAATACATCATATATATGATTTTTCCATTCTCATAGGCTGTGAGAGCTGCTTGGGGAGGCCTGCTGACTTCTACAAGCATATAATTAATGCTGGAAATCATGAATACAGAGAGATGAGACGCTCAAATATTAACCAGAAAGTAATTTTAAACTAATTTATGTCTGAAATTCATAGAATGTGTGTTAATCGAGCCTCAGGAGTTGACTACACTGGTGCGCAATCTGACGCGAATTCAAACTCCGCCGAGCTTGCGTGAGTCTTGCGCGACCTTGTCGTCTACGCACCACAGGCACCCCAAACTTCAAACAAATAAATAAACACGTATATGAGATACCTAGAAATGTACTAGGAGGAAAAGGAGAAAGTGAATCTTGTGAAAAATACAGGTTAATCAACTTGTCAGTCCAGGGGTATGAACTCCTCATCCTCAAGAGAATCCTCAACATCAACAGGAATAAGAGCTGCCTTTGGCTTGCGGGGGCGTTTTGGCTTGCCTGGAAGTGGTATGATACCATCTGCCTTCAACTTTTCCCATGCAGCAAGTTCAGAGGCATGCTCCGACTTCATGACCAACCACCGGGCTTCAACAGCATCCTTAGCCTCCTTGTTCTGAGCACGAATGGCCTTGCGCTGTGCCAGAGCTGACACTTCAAGCTCCCTCTCCTCCTCCCGCTGTTCCAATGCCAATATCATCTCCGCACTGGTGGCACAAATCCCAAAGCCTTTGGGGAACCGTGAGCCCCGCTTCTCCTTAGCCAACTCTTCACGACCATGTAGAGCCTGATTTAACTTGCGTACCGTGAGGCTCTGAATGATCAGCATTGCATTGGATGCCTCCAGAGCTGCTTGCTGGGAAATAGCATGATCATGTGCAGCGCCAAATGCAAGACGCAGCTGCTGCACAGTTGCAGAAGGGTTGTCCAGCAGCTGCCAATCAAGCATTTGGGAAGGAACCACACGCTCGACTTGAGGAGCTGGATTGAGCCTATCAACCTCTTCGGCAGTGATGCTGTGGTTGGAGGTCAGGATCGAACCTGATGCTGAGTTGGAGAGCAAATGGCGAGCATGTCGGACACGACCAGTCATGGTAAAGTCCTTCTCCGAGAGGATCCGGCGTGGGGCAGGAGTCTGAAGTGCTGTATCTCCAAGAAGTTCAGGATCGATAATTGGGAGCTGTTGTTGACCTGTACTTGGGTTCTGAGATCCCTGTGATGAAAAGGCCGCCAACAGAATGCGAACCGGTGTTGGCTGTTGCACTGGGAAAGTGCCATGAAGTGAAGTAGTTTCACTTGGACGGAGCTTCTTGCTATCAATAGCAAATGGGTTGAAAGGATATATGCCTGGAGTGGAGAATGCAGAGGCAATGAGGTCCTCAGTGAGTGCTTCCTCAAGTGTATCTACAAGAATGCCAGCAAAATCGCATTTGCGAACTGCATGACCCTTTGACTCCTCAAACTGGCGAATCTTTTGGCCGTAGACATGTTTGATTGGTGCAAAGGCAACCACATCCAGGGGCTGCAAGAGGTGGGTGGTGTGCGGTGGGTAGCACAAGACAATGATGTTGTTGGCACGAGCATAGGTGAGGAACGCAATACTGAGATTGGATCCATGACCATCAACAAGAAGCCAGCGTGGTCGACCATTGGCATCATCTTGGGTCTCAGGATCGAAAACATTCTGCAACCACCAGAGCTTGAGGTCATCAGAAATCCAACCATTTGGTGAGGCAGCAAATGCGCAGCCAAGTGTGTCGCTGCTGCACCAATTAGAGAGGAGGCGAGAACCAGCAAAGATAATAAATGGTGAAAGATAGCTTCCATCGGCGCAGATGGTCAAGAGCACAGTAGTGAGCTCTCGGTCCTCGACACCTTGCTGATAGGTGACCTTGGCACCAGCACGACCAACAACCCGGGAGCGGTGGTGAACACCTCTTGTGAAGCCTGACTCATCAGCAGAGTACAGAAGCTCTGGCGAGAACTCTGGATGGTCATACATGTTCCGCTGGAGGACATTCTCATAATAGTCTGCCATCGCATCTGGGTTAGCAGCACTAGCACGTGCCTGCAATTCATAATCAGTGTCCCAAGTATTAAAAAAATAAGATCAGAGCTCACCTTGGACAATCCTCGCGTCCAATGCATCTTCAACTCTGTATGCCGGTCGATAAAGCGGTCCACCCAACAGACACCCAGTTCTATACTTGGGTCACGTGCAGCAACAATGCTTTGAGCCATGCTGTGGAGCTGTGCACGGTCCAGGCCGAAGCCACGATCTGCATTCACAAGTGCGAGGTTCTTAAGTAGCTCCTCCTCTTTGTCGGTGGTGTTTTTCTTCGAGTTGTTGAAAGCTTTAATCGATCGAGCACCAAGAATTCGAGAGCGCAAGGTGGTATGTGGCACATCAAAGTCCTTTGCTATAGCACGACAGCTGGCACCAGGGGCTGGTGTCTTGTCCGGAGATGGGTTCCATTCTCGGTATTCGGCAACAGCAGCAATCATGCGATTCTCAGCCGACAGGGCCAGGATTTGCGAGCGTGTCACAGGGTCCAACCCCTTTCGGCGTTTGGGAGGTGCCATTATGCAATGTGGAAGAAGCGCAGACCAGGGTACACTGTTATGAGGACGAGGAGCAAACAGAGCTGAAGCTCCGAAGCCGGGCAAAGCTCTCGGCACAAAATACTCAGTTGAAGTTAACGAACATCAAAATACCTATTCAGTTTTGACACACAATCCACAGACATGATTATCTACCATTTGATGTAAAAATAGTATCAGAATATATAGGGTAAATTGTCCTAAAGTCCAGCACTAAACCACACTGGGCTGTAGTTCATTATCTTGAGTACAGGGATCAAATGAACTCAAATTAATTATGCAGAATGGGTCTTGTAGCTATTGCAAGTAAGCATACAAAATTTCTCGGAAAGGGAAATCCATTTGCACCTCTGAGAGCTTGGCACATTTTGCGCTTTCTCGGCTTGTACCGAGCATCTGGCCTATTGCGCGTCGAGGGTTGAGTATCACAATCATTTTCTGAAGTTATATCCCTTGGTAAATAATGATTTACGAATGTAAACTCCCCAAAAATGTTATAAATTTGAAAAGGGAAAGTGAAGAGGTGAGTTATTTTGCCTCATTGGTCGGCAGTAACCAAAACAGGGCTACACATGACCTCTCGCATGGCCTTCATGGCCGCATTTCTTGACTTATTGTGCTCAGAACTCCTACAATTCAAGCTGTCATTAATCCTCACAGAATTTAAAAAACAGAATCGAAAATTATGGGCAAATGCGGCCTCTAGGTTCAAATTGTTCAAGGGAGTGATGATGTTCAGGGGAGTGATAAATGACTGTATTGGAAGATGGAAAGAGTCGTCTGGCCTCTCTGAGAGCAGCAAATATCGACGAGGTTGGGCTCGACCTGGACACCGACGTACAGACGCCCTTGGACGACTGAACGAACGTGAAACAAGATATTTATTATGAAAATGGACGAACAGACAGTTTTTTTGGGTTTTTTTTCTACGATTTCTCTCAGTAATTCTGGACCGGTATACGAAAAAGGAATGGACGAGCGCGATCGCTCGGGTTCGGGCGGCGAAAATACTCAGTTTGGCGCAACAACTGCCTGGGCGATTTGGAGATAAACGCGACGAGTACGATCCATGATGCTTTGGTACTCAGGCAACAGGATGTCGCGCTGCACTCGGGTTAGGACCAGGGACGATCCAGCTTCGGTGCGATGACGTTTGCGTGGAGTAGACGTCTCGGCGGTTGTGGCAACGGACTCGCGCTGCTCGGACAAAGCTTCCAGTTGCTCGCGCGCACAGGCTAGGCGGTACTCGATCTCAGCGACGTAGAACGCGAAGTTTCCACAGTGGGTGTAGATCTTGGCGCAAGCCTGGGGCTTATTCAGGAACGGTCATCGAGAAGGCAGAGAAGAAGGGGTCGGCGCACCTGAACACCACCAACGACATTGCGAAGAGCCGTCCACTCGTCGACCTCGAAGGACGAAAGTACGCGAGAACTATTGTCACACACCTGCGACATGTGCAAAAGCATCTCAAGCGTCAAACGGTCGGATTTCACCTCGTAAAGTTTGTTATTCCAGTACCAAGTGTTGAACGCGCGCGCATCGGGCGGTTGGCCAGTCCAGAAATCGACGATTGCTTGATTGGCCTTCGTGGAGGTCCCATCGGGAAGGTAATACAGTACGTTATCGGGAACCGTATCCGGCTCGACAGGGGGGGTCCTGACGGTGGCGAACTGGACGGCCATCTCGCGCCATTCGCACAGGTTCCTAGCGAAATTGCCACCCTCGAGCTGAAAGAAGGAGTACGCGTCCTGTACATCGTCAGCAGCGCGACGCGTTAAGAGAAGACGACCCACGATTATGCAGTTCAAATACTCCAGGACGCCATCGCGGTGCGGGCATGGGACAGGGAGGTGCTGCAGCAAGAGGCATAAATGGGCGACAGCTTCCTCAATGGCGCAACACAGGTGTGGGCCGTCAAACGCGGTCTGAAGGTCGGAGACTAAGGCTGGCGGGACGAGCGACATAGAAAGGTCGGTGGAGAAGTCGAGAAGGGCGGCGCGCGCGCGGTACAAAGGATCGCGAGGCAATGGCGCGATCGACAGCGTTCCGTCCCAGTTTAGGATGGCCTTGGCTTCAAACATGCGCAAGAGCTCGCGGTGCCGATACAAGACGGTGGCGAGAGTATGACGAACATTTGGCGACAGGTCCAACTGTGTCTCGAGCTTGGACTACTTCGGTGTCAGCCGAGGTGGGGGAAACAACCACAGGACTCACGAGCATACGGCGTAGGCAGCGAATGGCGACTTCCTCAGGCATCTGGGCCGGATTGGCGGCAAGAGCGGAAACAAAGCGCGCAGAACCATACGCCAGATTGAACAAACTGGTCGTCTCGGCGTCGGAAAGCTCGGGACAGTTCTGCACAAGGACCTGGCGCGATGGACACTTAACGCGACAGAGGCCTTGCCGAACGCGACCAGCTGTAGCAGCCCAGAAGGTGGCCCAATCGGCGTCATGAACAGTATCCTCGGGAGGGTTTGTCTCGGCAATGGCGCCGACAACTGCAGCAAGGAAGGCGGACTCGGGATGCGTACGGATGTCGCGCGCCTGAGGAAGTTCGGAGATCGCGGCGTTGGTCATGGAATCGAGTCCAAACGAGTGTGGCAACACAATCCCCCTGTCATGGTCCCACGAATATTTCTGTCTATTTTCCATTCCTTTTCCATTTCTCCTGCCCTGACCCCCTATATGCTATCAAATAACCTCGCGCGTGTGTTCCCAGTATCCAATTACGTATGTCTCCATCTTTGTCTGGTCTTGTTTGATAGTCGCGCTAGCTTCATATTCGCGTCGGTCCGTCGGAACTTCCCTCCCCAGTCTTGTTCTCATCGGATTACCGCTTCTAGGTTAGCGCATGTCCCCTCACGATTACATACATATTAATAACATCGGATTACCGCTTCTAGCGCGTCCCCTGATCCATCGCTCACATAAAGACTCCTGGTGGTTGTGGTAGCCGTTGCATCTGCAGCCGCTTCCCTCTTCTCCTCGAGTACGATCCAGTCGGATCTACTCTTATCGCCGCGCTCCTAGCGTCGCCCTGATACCCCCCAGTTCCGGGCTTTCGTCTTATAAGCTGGTTGGCCGGGGACGGCCAAGTTTATCCGCCCGGCGGGTGTATGGGGCGCTAGCGCCCGACCCTGCGAAGACCGCCTAAACAACGCAGGCGCGCATGTACCGGACCGGCAAATGCCGAAGCTCGCGCCAAACTAGCGCGACCTCGCCACACCGCAGCAGGCATCTCTGAACTCCCGCTAGCAACGCGCGTGGAATAGAGACTGTTCGGGCAATTAAACTGCCGCTGCGGCCCGCGGATCACTACCGAAAATCCTCGACAACACCAATGGCGAACGATCGCGCGGGCCGTCGAGCTCGCGCTCCCGCCACTAAACCCTCGCCAGCGAACCGCATGACCCGCTAGCATGCAAGTGGCCGACCAGGTGACTCTCGGGGTCCGGTTGTTGGTCAGCGGACGACTTTCCATGTCATCCACCATCAAAAAGGCCACCAACGGCGTTTCAGCAATTCAGGGTCGTACGATTAGGACCTACACACATAGCCACAGGAATTTTATATATATACTGTGTAATTTTATGTATCTAAAGGGTAGCAATCGAACCCCGTGTTCTTCGGCTCACTAGTTTTGTCCGATCGGCGCTACAACCGAGCTTTAGCGTGATCGTCCGCCCCACTTCCCGTCTTTATTCCGTTTTCCCGAGCACATATTCGTTCAATCGACTATATTCGTGCATCTGGGCGGCCACCCGGCACGAACCCGCATTAGGAACAGTCGTTGCCACACAAACCCGACAACCGGGCGGGCCGGTAAATCGCTGAGCATCCGTATTTTTCCTGCACTTTCGCGTGGACGTCACGTGACACGAGGGATCACATTTTCCTCACATTGTTGCAATTTCGTCTACCATACAATGTGTCCACGCATGTCGTGCATACACGGTTTCTGCAGCGCGCACCGTTGAGTATCGCCGTGCTGACATGCACCTGGTCCTGAGATATGGCATACAGCTATACCTGCTCCAAATTGTGCAACGATGCCATCAAAGTTGTTCGACCCATTTCACGTCGTTACAGAGCTAGGACTCCGGTCACCGCAGGCCCCGCAAGAACCGAGTCTCGCCATGCGTACAATCTTGTTTCAAGACTAACGCAGTGACCGTATGTCAAATTCTCTGAGACTTTCGACCAGATTTCATTGCTTTTATTAGAACGAAGACCCGATATGGACGTTAAACGAGCAGTCCTACTTGCTCGTCCAGGTCATCGTCTGTCCCGATCTCGGCCCATGTAATCTTGCGTGCCTTCTTCAAAAACCATGCCGTGAGGTGAATGATAGAGCGTGATGAATTTGCTCATTTTAACTCAGGTGTTTCTTATGCAACGGCAACTCGAGCACGAGGATGTTCGATGCTATCCCGGTCCCCTCGTATGGAAGATGTGCGAATCAGTGCGAACTTCCACCTTAGAAAAGCCTAGGCTTCGTGAGTCGGGTTTAAAAGCCTCTCGTTATTTATTAACTGACGACTTAGCTTCGACCAACCTGGAGGATAAGATGTGCGTAACATATCAACTATGGAGCCCTCTGTGGTAGGATCCAACAGAACCTTTAGACCTCCCCACCCGTGCGTCCACGAAGGCCCTTGCACAGCGGACACGTGCGTGTGCTTTATACTCGATGCTTATTGTCAACTTTGTTGCGGGTGCGGTAGCAAGTGTACGTCAAGAGCAATCTGTCGTACGACAACACAAGTTCATACAGCATTATCCTCGGTGTGGGTGCAAGCAGCAGCCTGGCTGTAGAGCAGGTCGACCGTGTCGATGCAGAGAGCTAGGTAGACAATGTGACCCGCGCGTCTGCCTAGGCTGTTGCGCAAAAGACGGCCACAAGTCCTGTCGCAACACCGATGTCTGGTCCAACCCCGACATATCCAAAGACGCCGTGAGTTGATCCACTTCTATATACTCATATACAGTGACCAAAAAAACCGTTCAGATGTTTCGGAAATTTCCGCCGCAAGTCACACCACTCCCCACAGCAGCAACATATACCCTCCTCCATTTATTTCTAAATACTGTCATATGTGTACTATAACTTGTACATTTGCTATTTGGGACAAATGTCAAAGGAAAATATCAAGAGACTTTTCAAATCCAGTGCGCGCATCTGAACGGTTTCTTTGCAGGCAGGCTTGACCCACCTCATCAACCTATCCAAACAGAACGCAGTGTAATGAACTCTCACGGTTTGCTTGTGCATGTTTATTAATCACTCTTCTCCTCTCCCCACCATGTCATCTGCTCTTGCTCTTCATGTGTCCCATCCCCACAGACACCATAACCCGAGTACTGCACCTCCTCGACAAGGGGGAGTCACTCCGTGCTATCTCGTGCCAGACTCACATTAGTCTTGGGAAACTATCCGATATTCGCTCTGAGCACCGCCCAGATGCTGTGCTTCAAGTGGGAGGACGCCCACGCAAGGTTGATGACACGACACTGCGACAGGCCCAGCGCATGATCACCTCGGGCAAGGTCGATACAGCTACCCAAGCAACACGTGCTCTTCAAGACATGACCAACACCACCACACCTCAGTCCCTTCGTAACCACCTCAAAAAAAGTGGTCTCAAGGCTGTGGTGAAGAAGAAACGCAACTTCATCTCTCGGCAGAACAAGATCGACCGACTCAACTTTGCAATCGCACATCGCCACTGGACTATCGATGACTGGCGACGTGTTGTGTGGTCAGATGAGACCAAAATCAACCGTATGGGGTCTGATGGGCGCAAGTGGGTGTGGAAGCGCCCTGGTGAAGGACTCAGCAAGCGACTTGTTGACCAGAAGGTCAAACATGGCGGTGGTTCTCTCATGCTCTGGGGCTGCATGACATACTCTCATGGGGTTGGCACCTGTCACAAGATTGATGGCACCATGGATGGTGATGTCTATGCCAGAATCATGGACCGTCACCTTCCAGCAAGCTGCAAGAAGTGGCGGGTTCGGCTTCGGGATGTCATCTTCCAGCAGGACAATGACCCCAAGCACCGCTCAGAACCTGCTCAAGACTGGTTTGCAGACCACCAGGTCAATCTACTGCCCTGGCCATCCAACTCTCCAGACCTCAATCCCATTGAGCACCTTTGGTCTCACCTTAAAACCCGCTTGGGTGAGCATGCAACCTACCCCAAGGGAATGCTTGAACTCTGGGATCGTGTTCAGGATGAATGGCAGAAGATACCACTCAATGTTGTGCAGAATCTCATAGAAAGTATGCCTGACCGAGTTGAAGCTGTAATTAAAGCCAAGGGAGCCTGGACCAAGTACTAAATGTAAATTAGTTTGCCTGCAAAGAAACCGTTCAGATGCGCGCACTGGATTTGAAAAGTCTCTTAATATTTTCCTTTGACATTTGTCCCAAATAGCAAATGTACAAGTTATAGTACACATATGACAGTATTTAGAAATAAATGGAGGAGGGTATATGTTGCTGCTGTGGGGAGTGGTGTGACTTGCGGCGGAAATTTCCGAAACATCTGAACGGTTTTTTTGGTCACTGTACTGACGACATGTTCCCATAGTATTATCGCGATGGGGATCTTTGGATACGGGTTGTTCGCGGCACGCAGTATTGCCCGGAATCAGGTCATTGGAGGTGCATTAGGCATCTGATCTCGGTCTTTAATCTCGCTGAAGGCCCGCCAGTGTATCAAGGAGAGACTTTGGGCCCAGTCAGAGCCGATGTCCAAGAGTATGTGTCGCCTGCTCTCGCGAGAGCATAAGATGCCAACCGCAGATCCAGAGTCCTTGCCCGCTTTACCAATCGCAACTATCTCTTTGAACTTTCTAATTCCCTCGAAGATCAACCCGGCGCTGCGGAAGTACGAAATTTGACCGTCGATGCCGCCGAGGCCGGCAATGGGATGCGCTTTGCGAACTACGAAGGGAAGCAGTGCAACGCCTGGGTGACGCGTACGATTCTTCGAATCGATATATAAACATAAGCTTACGGCCGTTCTAGATGAGTGGTCAAATGGGGACCTGGTCCTAGCGGTGCGGGCCAGTTCGTGGAGTTGCAAGCTGATGATTTTGTTACATGCTCATCTCTTGTTAGCCAAACCCATCAACAAGAATGAGGAGATTTTTCTTGATTATGGCCCACTATACTTCCAGCAATCGAAAGACACTCTGGGTCGAGCCGCAGCCTCCATAGGTGGCGACAGGATATATATTCGGATGGATCGGTATACATGTATCAGCCGTGAGCTGCGATAGTGACTCATTTCGTCAAAAATGTCAGAGCTGCGATAGCGTACGCATCCACGGCGGTGGTCAATGTAGGCTCTATCACGGGTGCAAAGAAGGGTGAATGGTTTCCAGGAATATCCGTCCGGCGTGCTCAGCTTCATCCCACTTTTGAGTGTCTACGCCGCCGTACACCCAGAAGCAGCTGGGCACATCAATTGAAGTGGCAAGGATTGAAAAGTCCTCGCTTCCAGGGAGTCGACCACTTGTGTTGTCGTATTCTTTTTGAAATGCGCAGCAAAGATGGGTTCCAGCGTACGAGTCACTTCCTCGGAATTGATGGTGAGTGGGAAGGAGCTCGTGCTCTCGATCTTGGGCTCCTGTGGCGACCCACTTGCGGTTGATTCTGCCCGAACGATGCGCTCGATCGCATCCATACTCTTCTTTCGCGTCTCGGCTGAGTACGAGCGCACGTTAATCTTGAGTTCTGCTTGGTCCGGGATGACATTCTCGGCATTCCCGGCGTTGATGGCGGCCACTGTGATCACAGCCGGTTCCATAGGGGCCACCTCACGAGCAACGATACCCTGCAGCCGGACGACAGTGTGAGCTGCCATGAGAACCGGATCTATGCTGAGGTGTGGCTGGGATGCGTGCCCGCCGCGTCCGTAGAGTGTGACCCGAAGGCTGTCCGCAGAGCTGGCCATGAGTCCACGTATTGTGCCCAATCGTCCGGCCCGATTCGCAATGACATGTCCTCCGAGGACGACGCTAGGCTTTATCCCCAGCTTATCGTAAAGCCCGTCATTGACCATAGCCTGTGCCCCGGCTCCTCGCTCCTCGGCGGGTTGAAACAAGATAAGCAGCGTACCGCACCATTCGGTTCGAGCAGATAGCAGAAGCTCCGTCGCCGCAAGTAGTGAAGTCATGTGCATATCATGACCACATGCAGCCATAACTGGCTTGCTCTCTCCGGTGCTAACGTCCACTTGACGGGCGGTACTCGCGTAAGGAAGGTTTGTTGCCTCCCGAACAGGTAGACCATCCATCTCTGCGCGAAGCAAGACAGTTGGGCCCGTTCCGTTGCGGAAGACTCCTACTACGCCATGGCCGCCAATGTTAACATGTACTTCGATTTCCCAAGATAGCGCCTTAAGTCGGTCTGCAAGATACTTTGCGGTCTGCTCCTCTTGAAATGAAAGTTCAGGTGTACCGTGGAGATAACGGTAGATGTCGTGGTATTGCACGTCAAGTTTCGGCCGATACTTCGCCACAATGCTGCTGAGCATTGAGCCAGATGCGGTAGATAACAAAGTGCCCGGAACTGCGGCCATCTGTGAATCAAAGAAGAGAATACGACCGAACGGCTATCGAAAGCATCTACCGTGTCAGGCATTGCCAACTCAGTCGCTCTCTGTACCTCTGCGATTCACTCCTACGCCTAATTCATACCTTCATTCATATTATATCATTTATATCTTGCGTCTCGCTCGTTTGTGTCCTCATGTTCTGGCTTGTTCTTTCTAGACCATTCTAGGTTACTGTAAATCGTAATATCAGAGTTCAAGGCTGAACTTCAACGTGTAGCGACAGCCACACGGACCTTCGTGGGGTTATTAGTTGGCTAACATACAGCGATGGTAGCCAAAGACAATCTCGTTTGGAGACAAAGTTTAAGATCCGAATGCAGTATGCTTACTAAGGTATATTGTATATGATGGAGAATCGGACGTCAATCTTCGGATGCGGCAACGACGACAACCGGAGTTGACTTTCCCGAAACCTGCTCAGCCTTTGCCAATGCCCTCTTGGCGACAGCCTCACGCTCCCGCTGGACAAAGGCCGGAAATTCGTCGACTGCGGACGACGGACGTGTCTTGTAGCCCATGAGGTGCCCCTGCAGTTGGGCCATAGAAAACTCGCCCTCCGGCATCGCTTCTGCGAACCGAGTGGCATACTCATCGAGAGTCTTCTGAGTCAATCGCGGCATACGAGCTTTGATCGAAAGCTGGCCGGTTGTGTTAGAGAACTTGACCGCCTGCTGTACCCTAAGAAGAGGGTCTGTCTCCGACGAGTCATCATGAGTTTCATGTTCCTCGGACTGCGTGTCTGGAGATGTGGCCACGGGGTAAAAGGAAGTGAAAAGCTTCTCAGCTTGCCACCGAGACGCAAGAGCGAATTCGATATGGAGGTCCATGCGCCCGGGCCGACTGAGAGCGGGATCGAGACGCTCGACATGATTAGTCGTGGCGAAGAGGATGCGCCCTTCCTGAGCTGCAACACCATCGATCGCGTTGAGAAGACCTCCGAGAGTAACACCTCCGCTATTCGCGCCAGCCCCAGTCGAGTTCGAGTCGCTACTCGTGGATGTGGTGCGCTGAACGTCATGCGTGAATGCAGCATCGATGTCTTCCATAAGGGCGATGGCTTTAGATGGCATGTCGGAGATGAGCTCATTCAGAGTGGCATCGTCCATGTCCTTCTTCGAAAGTGTGACCACGTAGATGTCAAGGCCTAGTTCGCCAGCAATCGCGTTGATAAGACTGGTTTTTCCACTGCGTGTATTGTTTCAGTATAGAGTGATCTCTTTGAGGAAGCAACTCACCTTCCCGGAGCACCATGTAGCAAGTATCCGCGGCGGAATGGCACGCCGCGTTCGGAATACCACTCCTCGCTAGACAAAAACTCTCGCGCGTCGTCCAGAACCATATACTTGACATCGTCTGGCAAAATCACAGAGCTGAGCGGTCGCTTGGGTCGACTCTGGACTGGCCGCCAGTTATTGTACTTGTCTTGAACATAAACGGTCACGCGATGCTTGCTCTCCTCCAAATGAGCCTTACGAGCCTCGACGAGCAGTTCATGCAGCGTTGCGCGCGAGCGTGTCATCATGCGAATCGTCAATGACTCGATCGACGAACCGTCCTGCAAATCTCGTCGCTCGCGCAGCACAGTCATTCGGCAGCCACGGAAATAGAGAATGGTGGTAACGCCGTAGACTGGGAGAAATTTGACAGAGCGTTTGTTTTTGTGGAGTGTTTCATTGTCATCAGCGTGTTGGGCGTCTTCAAGCTGCAACTCGTCGAGCTGATCAGTCGAATAGTCGCTGCCTTTGCTGCGAATCTGTATCTCCCGAACATGCTTCCAAGCATCCTGCCTCCCAAGCCAGGTAAGCATAAAGTCGAACAGAGGGTCACTATCCTCAAAGTAGGCTGTTAGGAAGAAAGAATTGACTATGCTGGCCCAAAGGGTAGATGCGCTTCGTCGACAAGTCTCGAGCGCCCCTCCAAGGAGAATCATCTTGAGCCACTCTCGTAAAGCCCCGAACGCCATGAAGAGCGCGAAAAGGTCATTGATTGACCCAGGAAGTGTTGAATATGCTGATGTCGAGGAGGTTGGGCTCGCAGACAGTGTTGCATTGGCGGATGGTTCCATTGTCCGGAAGAGAGGGAGAAGACGGACGGATCAAAGTTCGGAACGTGTAATCTTTATATCCGGCAAACTATATTGGTGGCTTGCCACCGAAAAAATATATCAATATGACTTGGGCCGGACGCCGACATGCATTGCCGGCACAGGTTTTGAATATGATCTGGTCCGCGCACCTAATTCGGTTCTGTACATATGCGTCACACATGCTGCACAGCCCTGATGCCGGTCCACTGCAACCAGCGAGATTTGTTGGCAAGTCACAAATATCCGCTGTTCGGGACTGACTCACATGAGTGGATCAGTTCAAACTGGCGATGCGGACTAGCTTCGACCCGAGTGACGAGAGTTTGGTCTTCAATGGGTTGATGGTGCATGCCCCTGTCCGCATAGAGGCGATTCTCTGTTGCGTTGCAGACTCAGCGCGGAACGGCGCCGATTCCGCACTCTGCCTCACGTATGTTGGCCCATGCTGTTCATAACGCTTGTCTTTCTCGCTGTTACGCGTGCTGCGCGGGGCCAGAGGGTGCGGGTTTTGAAGTTGTGTCTGTCCAAGTTTACTCAATCACGTGGTAGACAAACGCGTCCTGCCTGCCTCAATACGACTGGGTGCGTCTCTTCTGCGCTTGCTAGTCACTTCTTATTGAAGCCTATGTTGTGACCAGATGTTCAATACGCTTGATCAAAGCCCTTGTCAAGTGGCGTCGTGAGTTCTTGTGCCTCTGCTAAATATCCTCGTTCCTGCTCATTCTTGGCCGTCCCCCGAGTTAGCTGGCTGGCCGGTGCATGTATCGATGACGGTATACAGCACTTTACGCCACGTTTCGCACGATGTTAACGACCTGTCGAAGTGTTCAACATCGATTCGCTTCAACCGGGAAAGCATTATATTGGTCCAGCCACGACGCAGCTCTCATCACCGTGCGCAGCTACACCTCATGATCAAGCTATTCTGAAACTTTCCATAGATGTGTATGCTCCTCTGTGGAATATGCTCTTGTCTCAGCCTGCGGAATGTGTCAGGTGCAGAACATTTCACTGCCTTCCATTTCCAGACTGATTGCGCCCAGGGAGAAAGTTCAACACAGAAGTGAGCTTCTTCGCTGACGGTGCCTTCCAACTCCCGAACTTGGACTTTCAGATGGTCGACGTGGATTAAAAACTGCACAGCGGGCGACACCATGTCGAACGGGTATGTCTGCTTCCAGCCCACATTGTGCGAGCCTGTTAGTGATTTGCAATCGCGGTTTAGATATAATCATGAAATTCCTAGTGGAACTCGGGTCCCAGCGTGGGCATACATCGACATTCCCATGGCTGATATGTTGGACTTGAATGCCGCACAATCAATTGCCAGTGAGCGTCTCACCGCTCGTGTTGGGGCATAGCTCCGAACCCGCCGTCCTCAGATTCTAGCAAGCCAGACACAGGCCCAGATGGCCCCATAAAAACAAAGGAAAGGCTGCACCAGTGGGAGCGGTAAGTAAAGAGTTCAAAATGGACTCGTGACGTCCTTCACGTTGACTCTGTGCGGCAGATTGTAGGTGGTGTGATCGGAGGTTTGGCGTTCTTGGGCGTTATTGCTATAGCAATCGTCTGGCTCTGCCTCCGGAAACGTCGTCATCGTTCTGAGAAGGGTGCACAACCGGTATACAGTCCGGCGATGACGAAGGAACCAGGGTTTCTCAGTCCACATACTACGGGGACCGCTTACACCTACAGCCCAACTGCACCTTACGGTCAGTATACTGGTTGATTCATTATTACAACTACTAAACCTTCTTCGCAGACCCACCCATGTTATCACATCCTTCAACGGCAAGCCTGCCTCCTCTTCAATCAAGCATCGTCTATTCCCAGCCTCAGCAGTCCCACTCAAGAACATTTTCAGCCGCGAGCGGTCTTGCCTCTGCTTCAGCTACTACACCTCATCCCCAGCAATCGCCGTTGTTCAACCCACATGCACACACAGAGGCGCCAGTAAGCCCGGGTGCTTTCTATAACTTTTCCACAGCACCGCACTTCAAGTGAGTAAGGCTTCCAGTCAAGAATGGCACTGAGCTCCGATGTGCAGCACTTCGCAACGGAATCAAGACAATAACCATAGCGCTTTGCCACTACATCCGGGACCATACACTCACTACCCAGAGCTGTAAGGTTTTTCGGACCAATACGTAACATTAAACTATTTTCGGATAGATCTATAATCGTAGTCCCATACAGTACAAGGTCAATCACGATACGCAGTGTGCTTGAAAGATAGCTGCTAGTATGTCATGTGACTGTTTTGGAAGGATCACGAGCTGCGTTGGACCGCCAATCGCTAAGAAATACAAATTTTTTCTCAATCTTCATCTCCAACTACTTCGGTTTCCGTGCACAGACGGTACCGTGGCTGGGTGCCATTGTACGTTGTGTGGGGCAGGGCTGAACAATGTGGCATCTTTACCTTGCCGCGAGATTCAAACACTGCGTGGCTAGACAACTGCTAGCAGTTGAACGCACGTTGCCGTGGGCCGACCACTGCATGGACTGGCAGGAAACAACAGTGATAGTGGCGTGTCATGTAGATATACACGGTAGGCGAGATACTGCTGCTGCGGGCTGCTCATGAGTTCAAGGATGACTTAGCAACGGTATGTCGGCGGGTCTTTGGTGAGCATCGATTCGAGATTGGCTTCCGTTTACGACCACTCGGCCTCTTCTGGTATTTCTTGGCCGTATGAGATTTTCCCTTGGCCGCAAGCTTGAAGAAACCGCTAGTCGGATCCTGAATTCTCAATGGTGCATTGGTCAATGATGAATTTTGCGACGCATCGAATGCTCCCAGCCGAGACCTTAGTTACGAGAAACCGCTTCCTATGCACCCACTGCGAGTTTTTGTGAGTATATTGTGATAATTAATGTTAACTGTGAACTTGTTACTCAAGCGCGGCTATCGACACAATAATTGGAAATACGGATCACACTTTGAATGCACTCCACAGAGGTTTTTAAACAGCTAACGCTATAATGAAGTTAAAGAGAACGACGGAACCGGTGGTACAAATTTTCGGAGCGATTGCCCGCCGGGTGATTGGATTTCGGCGCGGACGGGCCATGAGAAAACATCATGAGCAGCGATGCGAAACAGATGCGGACAAGGAGATTTACTTTACTGCGACTGTGCAACAAATCATCTTGAGCGAGTCTTCGTGCGTTTCAGGCTCAACACAAAGCCGATGAATGCTCAATGAACGCAGACACCAATGCAATAATTCTCCAGCCTCGCCAGACTGGTACACTCATTTCCACTGCGATGACAGTGCCGACACCCACACAAGAGATGTCTTCGTCATACAATTAATACACTTAATCAGGTCTCAAGGGTCGCTGGATTCTCCAAGTGGTTGGAAATCGAGGTGACACTGGTGCGGAAGCCGCCGCAACGTTACTTGATAAGGAGCAAAAGTTGACATATTTCAACTGGTTGGGTGGCACAATTGGTTAGCGCGTGGAGCTAATAACTCCAAGGTTGTGGGTTCGAGACCCATCCTGACCATTCATTTTGCGTGTTTTATCTGTCTGCTTCTTTTCTTGAGTTTAATTGTGAAGAACGTCGATAATTTCGAGTTTATTCGGCCTATATCCGCCCACTGAGTCAGGTTTAGCGGGCATACATCTGCCTACCGTCTGGCTTCGACATGTGCATTTTCTTTGTGTGTGACCTCGAGCGCTATCCTGTTCACCAGTCCCTGCGAATATGTGTCGTAGTCGTGCTACGTTCGAGGGAACATCGTGCTGGGTGATGAGGAGCTTGCCGAGGCCGAAAACCTCTTGACCAAGAACGACAAGCAAGCTCTTGATAGATCCACCCTGAGGTATTAGCAGCCTCATTGGTATTATTCCCGATTGTTTACAACTATCCCGGAGACAAGTCGACTGAACCTCCTCGTGATTGGCCGTAAAAACTGATGGGGCTGAAGGCAACGAAGCATGGCCTGGTCGTCGCGACTAACACATTGTGCTCGCGAAGGGTCTCCATCCGGTAGCATGTGCAAGGTATCTTTGCATCCTGTCGTGATGGGAATATCGAGATTCCCACTGGCATGTTCGGCGTTAACCGGGGCACATCCTCGCCCTGACTTGCGTTTGCTTCCCCTTCAAGTCTGGAGACCGGTCCTAATCGCTCATAGTGTGCGTGTCATTTTGCTCAACTCCAGCCTTATCGATTAGACTATGCCCCACAGCAGACGGATTTGGAGTTGGATTACCTTGAGGCAGTATCTTTTCATATGATTCGAAATCGGATATACATTGCTTTGTTGTGTATTCCTCTTCAATATTATTGTGACTGATGTTCTAATCGGAAGTTTAACATAGGGGAGGCACCATGTAAGGGTTGGTGTTGAATGACGTTTGGCCTGGATGGGTGTCGAACCCACAGCCTTTTTCGTTGGAACCTGTAGTGGGTTCAAGACCCATTCTGCCGACGTTTTTCTTTTCTTTTCTTTTCATTCAAGTTTGCCATTACCACCAGGCATATTTCACAGGTAATGTTATTCGTTTGATTTTGTGTGCTTTAGGTTAGACGACGTGCGCGACGTCGTTTCGCGTTTTCAAATGTTTGAATCGTTTGCATTCGTTCGCCCAGCAATTGATACATTGAATAAGCGTCGTCCAAATGGACAGAAATCGATGAGATCGTAAAATCGAGCTAGTAACCCAATGGCCCCAGAAAACAGTGGCAAGGTCAGAATCAAGAGTGTGGCGTCCACCCAAAGAACCACTAGTTCGTGATTCTGCCGGCACGGCGACCATATAAGCGAGATGAGAGTCTCGCAGTGCAAGCACCGTTATCGGTCCAGACGCTGTAAGGATTCAGTGTCAACGCCAGCGAGAGAAAGCGGGACTCGATAGAAACTCACCCTGCGGCACCTCCTGGGGTGTCGGCTTGCGTCCACCTATTGCGCACGGTCAGTTGCAAGTGTAGTGTGAGTGCAGCAACTGCTGCAACGTACCATTTTGCAGTCCAGAGGTGGCCGTTGTAAGTTACCTGCTGCCCACCGGTGTACGCAATAGCTGATGACCATGCCGCCACACCCGCACAAGACCCGCTGGTTGGTGTCGCCGTCGAGCTGCTCGAAGTGGTAGTTGTCGAGCTGCTCGACGAACTGCTGCTGGAAGTAGTAGTAGTCCTGCTCGTCGTGCTTGACGTGCTTGACGTCGTCGAAGTTGTCGTGGTCGTTCCACCGCAAGCTGAGATGGCTTGCCACTCTCCAGTATCCGCGATATTTGCATTTGGAACTGAGCTGGCCCACCAACGCGCTTGCCAGATGTACCTGTGGCGAGTGTCAGCGATGTCCAATGGCAGCCACCTGTCAGACAGTGTCTAGCTTACCCGTCGTAGGTAACCTGCGAGCCCTGGGTGTAGGAGGTGCCGGAAACGTAAGCAGGTGCAGAACATGCAGGATAGGTGAAGCCAGTGCCTCCAGCGGCGGTCAGGGAGTTCTTGATGGCGGAATCGAAGCGGGCGTTATTGTACGCCTGTGGCATCGTGCGTCAGACGAGGGAGAACAAATGGAGCCAAACGGGATTGACCTGCGAAGCGTCCCAGTACATGACGCCGCCAAACGACGGGAACTTCTTGCGCAAGGAGGTCGCGAGGTCACTGAGAGCAGCCGCGGAGATGTAACCACCGCCGCCGCTTGGGGAGCCAGGTGCACCAATGAACACTTTCATGTTCGGATTCTTGCTGCGCTTCTGAGCAAAGTACATCCAAGTTCCAGCATTGAAAGCGGTGCTGTTTGCAGCAGAGACGCCGCATGCATTGTTGTAATGCTGTAGAAAACGGGTGTCAGGGCAGTTGGGCAACTTATCGAGCAACATTTCTTACCTGGACGAAAAGCGCGTCGAAGGCCGCACCGTCAATAGTGGTGCCGAGGTTCCCATCTGGGAACGGGCACTGCGGTGCGGCAGTCACGTAGTACTTCTTGGAGGCGCCATTAGACAGCGTGCGAATCCTGTTGACGAACGAGATGAGATAGGCGTTGCCACCTACAAGGGTTGAGCTTTCAGTCCTCGACGTGTTGTAGTTCTCACACACCTCCCTCTTATCGATTGACAGCAGTGTTAGGCCAAGCCAACACGGATGCGAAGAACGACGAACCTATGTCTAGATCGACGTCAATCAGAGAAGTAAGCGCATAAAAAACAGAACGAACCTATGTCGACGCCGTCAAGAACAGCTGCACCGAACGGTCTGGTTGAGCTGGACCCGCCGAGGAACAGGTTCCAAATGGTGTCCGCAAACGCCGATGCCTGGGCATCTGACGAAAACGAGACGAGGCCAGTAGCTCCACCAAGTGAGATGGTGAGAGCTTTTCCCTTGCTCTGGCACGTCGCTAAATTCGAACCATGAGGAAAAAGCCCGAAGAAACTAAACCCACGCGTACTGATTTGGCTCGCCATGAACTGGCAATTCAGCAGTTGGGTACCAGGAAAGTACGGGTTGCCTGCCGGGACATTGCAGATCTATTGTCTCCATGTAAGTTCTCGGGCTCCTAAGAAAACAAGAAAGACGAAGAAACCATACGTTGCTCAGGTCGATCTGCGGAAGTCCACCGGTGCTGTTGGCTACCGTGACGAAGCTGATCGGGAACATGTCCATCGTCCCGAGGTTGCCTATTCGAGGAGGCTCAGACTGCGTGCAAAGGCAATGGAAGCGATAAACCTGTGATTACTTACAGTAGAAGTCCAGGGACTTCTGCCAGTTCGCCCTGGAGGATGGTCTTCAGTCATCCATGTGGAAGAAATGCCGGCAAAGACTCACGCATCGTTCGGGTTGGCGGCACCGTACGAGTTCTGGCCCCAGTCTAAGCAATAATGAGCTGTCTTGGTACTGCCTATGGCTGGATGGCCTACATGCGGCGACGTTGTCGTAGCGCGTGAGGTCGAATCCGACGGCCGCGAGCGGAAGGCCGAGGACAACGACGGCGACTGCTGCAGACAGCGCGGCAACCATGCTTTCAGCTTCTGACAGAGGCTGGAAGGCGAAGCCAGAGCGCAATCACCGTGTATCAGGACTTTTATAGCAGTTGTGCCCGAGCGAAGGCTTCTTGTCGCTTACACGCGCGCATGGTGTCCGACGCGGTCGAAACGGTATCACTCCTTCTCAGTGATATGCAGAAGAACGTGACCATCCTGACATGCGTGCGCGCTCGCGCACACCGTGTCATGAGGGCCTGATCTGTACGGCAAGGGACGATAAGTTGCCGGCCGCATGGTGGCTGCTGGCAGAGGAGAAGCGTAACGAGATAAACCTTGCCGGTGTGCATCGTTGATTACAGGCAAGGACGAGAAGCTCGAGCGCACATGGTGAGCAAAGTACAGCGTGGGGGCAACCCGGTGACCCCCTCGCGTACGGGTGATGTAGGACCTGGTGTCGCGTCCAGCTGAACGAGGAGCCGCGTGGGTTCCTTCGCGCGAAGGTGTGCTCCGGAATGTTTAGAGGACCGACGACCCGTGAAAACTAGCTCATTTCTGAAAGTGTTCTAGAGAACTTAAATGTGGCGACGTGGTGATCATGAATGTCAGAAATATCTGGGATTGTGATATATTTTGGTCCTGTTCGCCTTGTCACGTTGGTTCAGGTGCTTCTCAACCCCTGTTCAGGCACTCGGTCACCGTCGTCAAGTGTGGGGAGCAATCAGCTTCGGCGCAGCGAACGCCAGGCGGAGCTATGACGTATGTAGAGAGAAGTCCGTCACGTGAGAAGGAAGAGATGCGATTGCGCAAATTCAAGCTCAGCCATTACGACATCTTCGAGTTTATTCAGACATAGGGAATGCAGGTTTAAATCCAAGTGCCGGAATATGGAAAGACGAATACGAAGGTTGTTGAGTAGCAACGCCAACACACGGCGCCAATAAGTGGTCATGGAATGTCATAGTAGTTTCTCAGTCCGTCTTCACCTCGTCCGATTTTCCGCTCGATATGTTGAGGCCACGTTCAGTAATTATGACCTTGCCACCCTGCAGGAACTGAGCGTCGCATCGCCAGATGACTGCTGCAACATAGCTCATGACTTCGTTGCTCGCAAAATGACGGCCTGAACAGAGTGTTGTGCCACCGCCAAAGGCGCGCACCTGCTTCGGGTCGCCACCCCCACCCGCTAGAAAACGGTCCGGCCAAAATGCATTTGTGTGCTGGCCAAACGCGCTTTCGGTCCGGTGGTGTGAGTACGAGGGGATAAGAGCGTGCTTGCCCGCTTTGAGTGTGTACCCAGACACTTCGGTTTCTTCTACAACCCGCCTATTAGATGCGGCTGGAGAGTAGACACGGAGGGCTTCGTTGAAAGCCGCCCGAAGGATAGGACAATCGTTCAGCAAGGCTTGCACTTGATCGATGGAGGTGATGTCGCGTCCTCCGGCGAAGACGGGTGCGATCTCTTCTCGAATGCGAGCGAGCAGCTTCTTGTCGTAGAAGATGTGTACCAGTAGGGAGGCGGAGATGGGAACGGAATTAGTCATAAGACTGCGAAGAGATGAGTAAATAAGTGTAAAGACCTGTAAGTGCTGACTTACGCAGCATATGCTGAATACGTATACTTGGCGCGGTCGAGGGGATTCATGCCTCTCTCCACCATTTGGTCATCGCGATCCCAGATCATGGGTGAGCCTTGGTCGCGGTTGCTCTCATCTTGCAGATACTCGGCAAAAGCGTCCATAATTTTGTCTCGATCACCGTATGCCTTTCGAGCCATGAATCGCGGAATGCGGTTCACATAGGAGAAGAAGCTCGCGTCGACTGTTGTGACCCACTGAAGCGCCGATGGATGGCGCTTGAGAATGGACGGTCCCATCACCGAATTGGTGGCGGCAGACCCGATCATCATGCGAGACCAGCCCCGAAGAGATAGCGGAGCGTCGTGTTTCTCGCTGGAGAACCATGAGTCGAGAGCCTCGCGAACATATTTGATGAATTTGAGGGTGAGCTCGTCGAGTTGGGGTCCCTCCTTGAGTGACGTGCGGTAGAAGACGTGAGCGTCCTGAAGCATGCTCTGGCCAGATGCCTCGGACTTGAGACGCTCCATCCCGTGCTTGGAGATTCCCCATGCAGGTGATACAAGGGTCTCGATGAGTGGAAGGAAGGCGAGGGCTTTGGACTTGCGATAGACAATGTTGGCGTCTTTGGGAGAAGGAAAGACCTGGCCAAAGCCTGAATATGGGAGCCGCGACGCGAGTGGAGCAGGCTCACATATACGCGTTTCCCAAAAATCAGAAGAGAGAATGGCTGCAGGTCCGGAAAGTGCGTACTACTCGCTGCGTCAGAGAACTTCTTTGAGTGAGATAGTGTTATGCGCTCGACTCACGTTCCCTTCTTGACGGTCGCGTGTGCGCTCTTACCGAACATCAAGCCATGTCCAACGAAGGGGATGATGTAGGGCAGCATCGGTGGCTCGTTGGTCCAACGCGTGTGAGTCCTCTGCCACACGCGATCGGCCACGACGATAATGAGAAGCGTGGCCACCACCACCGAGACCCATTGCCAGCTCGTTGTCGCCATACCATTCATAAGGAAGGAGGACATGGCGCGTGCGACAACATATGAGACAGCAAGGATGGCGGAAATTCATTTTTCGGTTGCTCCACTTGTGCCCGCAAACACATCACCGGTCAAGACGCCGTGCCCATAATCTGAGATTTGCGCACGGCTGTCACCGAAGATCGTGGTTCTCCCTCCGGTTTACTACATACAACGCAGCGTTGCCTTTCATTTGGACATGGAGCCTCCGGTTGCGTATGTCGTCTTCATTATACATATGGTACAACGTCGAGGGCTACATTTTAATTTGCACCGTCCCTAACAGCCAGGGCTCATGCGATGTCTGAATGTCAGGGTTGATCATGCTCAGGCACTTAAATTTGTGCATTGTAGCTGACGTGCGATGAACAGCGCTTCTCATGATCTGGAAGCACACGCACAAGAGACTGCTGCTGACACTGCTTGTCACTCTGCCTCTCCGCCAGTGTATCCTTCAGCCACCGACCGCCGTCACGATCACCGTAGAGCCCGGCGCCGTAAGAACGCTTACAGCCAGTGACTTCCGTTAGATGATTGAGCAACATACTGTTTAACGTTCTGGACATGGTGATGCATTACAATTGCTGAATGTACAAGATTTTTCGGATCACGCTTGCGTAATCGAAGGAAAACTGCTCTGCGGGTGAGACGCATGGCGGACAACACCAGCTGAAAGTGCCGAGATACCTGCGGACGACGAAAGGTTGTAGTTTGGCGAGAGACAGAGGAAGAGAACGGATGCCAACGACGCGAACGCGAAGTATGTAGAAGAGTGAGCCGAAGAGTTGCAGGGTATGACGTTGAAGGGAAGGCGAGGTGACACAGAGCCTGGTAGTAGGTCAGATGGTCAGCCGGGGTGTTACAGCAATGTACAGTCGGACCAAGACGGATAAGGCTCGCGGTGGCGAGTGGGTGATGTTGTACCAAGACTGGAAGCACGGGTGCAGAAGAGACCGACAAGCGAGAGTTTGGGCTGGGACGATGGGTGAGTACGAGTCAGTATGTTTAGTTAGAAGCCGGGCAACGGGAAGCAAATGTCAGGGGACAAAAGCGATATGAACGAGAGGATCGTCTAGACCAGAAGCAGAGTGACCTCCGGTTATGGTCGACGAGAGTGATCAAGATGTTCGGTTCAAAGAAGGTCAAGATGTGCAAAGCCTACGCGGTTACGGCAGGCGGCGTCGCGTCTTCCAGCTCGCCATCGAGTGCATCGTCAGCATGAGCTTCATGGATCCAGTGAACACCAGCGGGCCGCAACTGCGGAGTCTTCTCGTAGCTCGCAGCGCGCTCGAGCCGCACCATCGACGAGGAGTGCCGACCGAGCTCTTCGTCGTCGCGCTCCAGCCATTTCTCGAGCCATTTCTCGTTGCTCTCCACGAGCGCGCGCTCCTCTGCCGTCTCCGGCTCGCCCTCGAGTTCGCTCGAGCTGGTGCTCGGGGGGCTTGCCGATCCCGTCGAACCACGCCCGCTTTGCATTGACGATATGCTGGACATGGAGAGCGGCGGAAACGTGCCATTTGTCGTGCTAGCGCTATTGACGAGCGACCCGGTCGAGCTTGACCCGTTGAGCGAGAGCGTCGATGTAGCCGACAGTGGAGCGGCAAAGAGCGAGCCGAACTCGTACCCATAGCGCGTGGTAAACCCGTTCGGACCGTTCGGGCCAGCAATGACGGGTGCGGTCGCTTGAGCGCCGAGAGCCAGCGGCGTTGGGCGACGAGCACTCCCGATTGGCATGAGCGGCATTGACAGCGAGCTGGTGAGCGGCATATGAGCATAGCAGGGTGCGGCGACAGTGGGACGCATGACGGGGAACTGCTCCGTCGAGAGCTGGTCTGGCGAGTTGAACGGACCGGCATGAGGAAGCGCGCTCTTCGGCGGTGGCGTCATCCTCTGTGCGAACTCTTCGGTAGTAGTTGCCGACTCGATGCTGGTATTATGAGTGGCTGCGTGCGGTGCGACGATCGGAATGGCCTTGCTCGGTCGCTTGGCAAGCGCCGCGCCTGCATGGGCCTGCAGACGCAGAGCTGGCTCGCTAGGACGCTTCATGAGACCAGCACCTCTGGGAACGAACGGAGCGCACGTCATCCCCGCGTTGCGCAGGACGTCTGCGGCACTGAACCGGCGTTGGGATGGGTCGAAGCGCGGCGGAGTGACAGGAGACTGTAGCGGCGGACTACCCTGTGGACCGTGCGGTGAGCCTTGTGCGGTGCGAGTTGGGTCGACAAAGAAAGTAGGGCTGAGAGACTCCTGGCTGCCGTGCATGAGACCAACATCGTACGCTTCGACATGACGCGCATACGCCAAGTTGGCGTTTGCCTGAGGGAATGGCGACGATCGCTGACCCAGAAGCTGTGGGTCGAGTCCGAAATCGTTCGCAGGGAGGAATGGGCGGCTACCCAAACCTGCGAGTTGAGGGTCCATCGAGTCATGTGTGCCAAGAAGACGGCGCAACTCGAGAATCTCTTCGTTGCTCGGGTTGCTCTGGTGGCTGGCGGCGAATGAAGGCACACTCGAGACACGGCGCATGCGCTGCGCTTGCGCCTGCTGGAACGCTTGAGCCTGAGACTGTGGAGCGAGCATTGCGTCTGTGATATCAAGGTAACCCGATGTTCCAGGACCGGCGCCCATATTGAAACCGCCATGCGCAGCATCGTGGGCGACATTCAAGTTGACGCCGTAGTCTGCATTGGTGAAAGCGGCGGCAGGCGCCTCGGATCCGATAGCTGGAAGGAGACCTGAGGCGAGCCGCACGATGATCTGTTGCCCGCGCACAGAGCGGTCGTTGAGACGGTGTATCACGTCGCCGGCCGCCCGCATCGAAGCAAGGCGGATGAATGCAACGAGGCGCAAACGGCCGCCGAGCATGCTCTGGAAAAACGCACTACCGAGAATGGCGTGCGGTGCGACGAGCCCTTGGAGAACCTTGGCCGAGTCGGTATGAATGGGCAGGCCAATCACGCTGACGTCGACGTTGCCGTTTGCGTGCTGCATTGGGAGTTGCGAGGGGGGCATTTGGGACTGAATGGAAGGTATGCCGGAGCTAAGTGGCATGGACACGCCGCTGGACATCAGGTCCATGGGGTTGCCGTTCAGGAAGCCTAGGTCGAGGTCGGGCGGAGTCATGGTTTCGAAGGGGCTGATGGAGCCTACGGTTGGCGGTCCAAAAGTCGGGGTAAACGCTGCCTGAGCGCGGAAGACAGGCGAGCCGGCGAGTTGTGCTTGTAGAAGCGGACTGAGAGCGCCAAGAGGGATGTTGTATGCGCCGAGGTCCAGTCGCGGAGGAGCGATGGGAGAGGCAGTTGGAGCAACGCTTCGAAGAGGGACAGGGATCTTGTGCGAGGCCTAGAGGTTGTCAGTCATGGCAGCTTGAGCGTAGAATAAACTTATTAAATATACCTTTGAAAAGCTCGGATGAAGATCCTTGGTACGTCTAAGAGCTTTGATGCACGCTTCCGCATCTTCCACTCGTTCGAAGCTGCCAATGAGCGTGATGTCAGTACAAAGTTTGTCCAGGGGTTCTCGACGTACTATGCGAAACCATAACCGCTACGAATGCGGAACGAAGTTTGAGAAAAGGTCTACAACGAGCATAGAGAGTTACTCACGAGGGCTTGTCAGAGATGGTGCGAGTGAACGTTTTAACGGAGAGGATGTTACCATACGGACGAACAATCTGGTATAGCTGCTCCTCAGGGAAGTTCGCCGGCAGCCCTACGCATCATGAGCTGGGGATCCACGTCACCTTAAACCTTACTGACCGTTGATGTATACGTTGTTGGTCCTGGAAAATGCAAATGAGACTTTTGTTGAAAAATGGAAGGCGACAACATACCCGACTGGATTTGAGAGCGGGTCAGATGTGACGATCGCTATCGAAGGAAGCGTCAGAGGATAGTAAAGACGGCCACTCCTAAACGCACATGACGACTTGCTGTTGGTCTTCTTGGTGCCGTCCTTCACGAGCTTCCCGTCGTCCTTGGCGGCTGTCGGTTTGGCGAGTTCAGGCGCGGATGCAGCGGGCTCATCGATAACTATCTCGATGGACTGAGAGGCTTTGGCATCTGACTCTGCCAGTGCGGACTTGCTGTCAGAACAGGGGTCGCTCTCAGGCCCGCTCTCGTCCAGCATGCGCTTCATCTCGCGGAGTGCGTGCTCGTGGGCAGCGGAGAACGCGACGGGAGAGCGTATTTCGACCTGATACGGGTGCTACAGCGTCAGTAACTCGTTGATATCGAGTGTAATGACTCGGGAAACGCACTGAAACAACGGTAGGTGGACGCTCAGCCGAGCTCGGCGGTGTGAGCAGCGTGGAGCCAGAGATAGTGATAGCAGAAGCTCGCTGGGATGATGACTTGGCCTTGGGAGTGTGCTGAACGGTCGATGAGAGCTGGTTGGAAGCGGAGGGTGAAGTGGAGGATTGGTGTGCGCCTGAAATGGGCGTTGTGGCGCGTGTGCGCTGGTCCTCTATGCGAGGAGCCGACATGGTCTCTGCTGTGGAGGTGAATGTGCGAAGTTGTACAAAAGGGCGGGAACAGGGAGAGGAAGGGAATGAGTGTGGGAGCGGAGTTACATGTTCGTCTCGTCACTTGAGGTCCTCGGAAGCATGGCGCTGAATAGGGAAGCGTTCTATTCGAAAAGTAGAGTGCGACGCGCGAATCGACGCCACCGGCCATGTCCGCGGGGTCATTCCCAAAGAGATCACGGCACAAGTACTCGATCTGAAAAGTACAGCAGCATTCGCACTGGTAGCTATAGCCAGCAACATGACCATGAGTACAACCCAAGTCCAGCGACCAGCGGCGAACCACAGCTGGCGAACAGGCGCTCAAATGCAAAATGTGATCCTGCGCCACAAATGCGCCTCGAGGCGAGTCGAAGTACTGCATTGACTTCGCTGTCAAATACAGCCGCGCGATGGGTACGTCCGAACGCCCGGGGAAGCTTCGCCCACAGGCCATCGATCCGCACCAGCGAAACGTTATCGTGAGGGTTCAACAGGGTTTGCGCCGCGACCATGCAACAGGGTAACGCGGCGATAGAACCCACAGGGTATAGAGAGTCCGAGCCGGCGTTTCCGCTGGTCATGACGCTGGATCGCCTTCCACCTCGAAGCCGTCTGAATGACCTGCCCAATGCGCGATGAAAATGTGGGTGCATATTGGATCGGCGCATTCTGCGCAACATGCGCAGAATGCGCCGATCCAATTATGCACGCACTGCCACCCACTGTATGGCTTATGTCGCAGTTGCGCATGACCGCGTACGCAATTGGCGCAGGCTTTTGCGGCGCTCATCGGCGAGTGGACGGAGCGCGACCGATGTCCGCGGGGATTAAAATTACTTCCGCTCAAGTCCAGGTCGAGCTGTACTTGCATAGAATCCGGAGCCAATACACTACTTATCTTTCGGAAGGCTTTCTAACTTATCAGGAGCCAAAGATTTTCTTTGCGGTTCGTATCACCAGATCACATTTTCCATTAGGTGGATTTCCGATACACGCGCGCAGCACGTCAATGGTCTCTGGTAATGGCTTATCAACCTGAAGACTTCCGTGACGCGCAGCCCGAAGAGTCGCGCATCCAGGTCCTCCTGTCGCATAACGCCGTTCGTCCCGCCAATGAACTCTCTTCATGCTGTCAGCATATATGACGTGACTTCCTTCGGCGTCGGGCGAATTGCTCACATTTGCGTCCGCTCACCAGAAGCAATAGCAACACCCACGCAATGACAGTCGCAGACCCACAAAAGTCGCTGATTCAGCTCCAGAGAAAGTTTGAGTTGCGCCAGCTCATCGCCGTCCGGTAGCCAGTGATATAAAGCCGTAGACCACGATTCTCTAGAAATGCACAATCACATCTCACCCACCAAATCCACCCGAACCTAGCGATGGTCAGCTCTGAGCTCAGAAATATAGTAGTCATTGGTGAGTGGCTGCTTCTACCGAGGTTATTGTTCGTCTTCTCACCTCGTCGTATCTTTGTAGGTGGCGGATTCGCAAATAATGCGCTTCTATCCACGCTCCTACCCAAGCTCGACTCCTCCAAATATATTGTCACACTGATCGATACTCGCCCTTTTTACGTTCACCAAAGTGCGTTTTACAACTTTGCACCCTGTTACATGCTCACTTTCCCAACAGTCGCAACAGCGCGCGCCATCACGACCGATAAGGGCAAACTCGAGGACCTCATACTCGTGCCTTACGACCGTCTTCTCACCAAGCCGCACCGCATGGTAGTTGGAAATGTTGTTTCAGTTCATGCCGCCAGCCAGGCGGCCGGCGCAACGAGCGGTGGTGAGGTTGAGCTTGACGATGGGTCGCGGGTCGCATACGATATCCTTGTGGTCGCCACAGGCAGTCGATGGCCAGACGACTTCACCTTCCCAGAGACCCACGATGAGATAATTTCATGGCTTAGAAATAGCAGGGACAGTATCAATGCTGCCCGGAACGTCGTCGTCGCTGGTGGAGGCAGCGTCGGGCTTGAGGTTGCCGGCGAGATACGATCATTTCATCCGGTGCGTCTCCGGCCCGCCCTTTCTTGATACTTCAAAACGCTAAACGGTTGACCTTCTAGCACGTAGAAGTGACGGTTGTGCAGAAGGGGAAAGGGTTGTTGAATGGAACCTACCCTTCAAAGTTCCGCAACACGCTGGCACAGAAGGCGGAGGCGCAAGGAATCAAGCTCATCTTCGAAGACATGCTAGTATCTGAGATTCCAGACAAGGACGGCTTCGTACATACGAGCAACGGCAAGCGCCTTCCAGCAGACCGCGTCGTATGTCCTATTCAATATCCCAGTCTTTCGCAATATTGACCGTCCGGCCCAGATTCACGCAGTCGGCACGAAGCCCAACACCTCACTGCTCAGAAGTCTCGGCCCCGATACCCTCACCTCCTCCGGCTTCGTACGAGTTCTACCTACGCTTCAGCTTCCGTCGCACCCGACGATCTTCGCGGCTGGTGACATCATCGACTGGGACGAGCAAAAGATGGCGGCGAAGGCGGGGAAGCACGGCACAGTCATCGCGGCCAACATTCTTGCCCTCACGCAGGGTGTCAATCCCAGCACAAAGTACACCGGATTCATAGAGGCCATCATTGTTCCGCTCGGCCCAAACGGAGGAGCAGGATACATACCCTTGTTTTGTGGCTTGGCAATTCACGGTGGTGACTGGATGGCCCGATTTCTCAAGTCTGCCGATCTCATGATTACAGGTGCTCGCAAAAGGATTGGATACTAGACAGTCAGTAATAGACAGCATCGTAGTTCAGGACGTTTAATCCTACATACTTTATCATGTATATCAATGAATGCAGTCCATTTACTCGCGGGATCAAGAAAAGTTGAAGAGAAATGGGGTACGGGCATCGCTTTCAGGCTCGGGAGTCACATTGCTCAACACACCTGGTGAGAAGTGGGAGCTAGACGTATCTTGCACCCTCCGGAGCGTCTTCAAGTTGTTACGCTTACTTGCCCTCTGTGTGGCCCGCACCGCATGCTGCGGCTGAGGCCCTGCGCCCTGTCGTATGATCTGGATCTTTGAGGGAGGTGTTACTCCTACCTTTCCGGAGTATATCCTATCAGCAATGTGAAGCTGTTGTACTGCGCGAATGAGAGCCTCGTCGTCCGAAGTGGTGTCAGGTCCTAGCGCCGATTCAGCCGACTTGCGGAAGTTGAAGGGGACGCATAACTCTTTCTGCACACCCCGATCGGTATCCTTCGAGAGATCCCCAGCATCGAGCTGCAATTTATTTGGAGAATATATGACGTCCCACATAGCGGGCGGAAACGTGAATGAGATATCGTCGTCTTCGTCCCGCTTGAGGAGTTTGTTCACGCCGCCTTCTTCCATCGTCCAGCCGTTCAGCGTCCAGTGTTTATCGTCAAGTATCTCCGGGCTCGGGTTCGTAAGGAGATTTTCAACGCCGTCGATCGTCAGCGGCACTATCCACGTCGAACGGTCCCCAAGCCACCGCTCGCCAACCATCTCACGAAGCACTTTTGAGGGTCTCGAGCTGCGCAGTAGCCTAGCCACAGCCGTGGCTGCTACTCGCGAGTTTTCGCAGAAGTCCGGATGGGTGGTCGGTTCCTCATATTTGGTTCTTGGATATGGGGTCCAGCACGTTCTCCAGCTGAAGATATCCAGTGACTGCGGGGCGGCCAGGAGCGGCTTAAGGACGCTGACGGCTGGACCATTTGAATCCCGAAGAGAGACGAGGAGCCACACCCCGGCACGAGTGGCTTCGTGCACAAACTTGTACTGCATGCACCGCAGGCCCTCATCCCTGAATCGGTCGCTCAGTTCTGATGTGTAGTGGTGGTAGTCGGGACACAACATGATAAGGCTTTCTCGAGAAGCATCCATTGCCTCACCAGACCAACGATACGACTTGGTTCCTAACCAATTCTCCAACTCCTCCTTGTCTTTATCCGCGATCGAAAGCACGACGCGTATGTCATCCAAGCCCCGAGCTGTCCACACGAATTTAGCCCGCCACTCGTCCACTTCTTTGTGAATAGTCTGATAGCGAGCGACAAGA
Source organism: Auriculariales sp. MPI-PUGE-AT-0066 (assembly GCA_020744175.1). Classification (NCBI taxonomy): domain Eukaryota; kingdom Fungi; phylum Basidiomycota; class Agaricomycetes; order Auriculariales; species Auriculariales sp. MPI-PUGE-AT-0066. The sequence continues at coordinate 123,069 of JAGTJP010000053.1, forward strand.
AAGCCCATTCGCGCCTGCATCGCGCGAAATTCATGTGGGTCGCCGCCAAACAGCCGTTTGAGTTGCCGGTTCCACCGTCTCGACAAGAAATCGTTAACGGCCTCGCGCGCGGGCCCACATGTTCTGGCAAAGCGTGCCAGTGCCGTCGGAGGCGACACGCTGACGCAATGCGCAAAGATCTCGTCGTACACCGGCGGGCTGGAGAATAAACGAGTGATCACGGGACGATACAGTCCTGTAAACGTGACCGCCGGGCCAAACGCCTGATCCGCAGCACTCCAGTTGAATACTGGCGTGAAACGCGCCGCCGTGGCGCTGGTGGGCTGGCTGGTTGCTTGTCCTTCGATTGGCGGTACGTTTCCGATTAAGGGCGGCGTGCCGGCCGTCACGTGTTCCTGCTCATCGTCTAACCCTCCGCGGCCACGCTTGGGCATTGTACTATTTGGCTATAGTGCTCAGCAGACGAAGGTCCACTTTTGTCAATGGAACTGCCGTGGTGGAAGCCAGGCCAAGGCGTCGTCGGCTATTTCCTGCCGCCCCCAGGTCAGAAATGTGGCGAGCAGACTGTGTAGAGTGTGTTGCTAGTTGAGTCCATGCGACATGAAAGTTAACTACGCTGGACACCAGGCAGATGGCACGCAGCGAGGGATAAGTACAATATGTAGTGCATACAGGTATGAGATGAATCAGTTGGCTTCGCGGGGTAACGGACATGCTGGGCGGCTAGATGATTGACAGATGCAAGAGATGACGGCGCAGAAGAAGGGTCATTTGTGGTGCGATGGTCCAATGCGAGCGAGTTGGGGAGGAGGGTGCGGGTGTCTATGCGAGAGATGTTTCTACTTTCTTGTGACTTGCACCTGCACTTGCCGTAGATGACGGTGATGAAGAGTCTGTCTTTTCAGACATCACGAGAGACAATGCCGCGACCGGCAACTTCCTCCTTGCCCTCGGACGCAGGTAACCTTTGCGACGAATGATACACGCAATGCTGCTGGCGACAACGCAGACCGCAACCAACGCTCCAATGACACCGGCGACAACCTAAATTAGAGGAGTCACGTTAACGAGCTGACCTCTGCAGACAAACGTACCGGTGCTGGCGATTGTTTCTCGTGTGGAGGCGCCGTAGTCTCTGCTGTAGCGGCGGTGACCGGTACGTGGCTCTTGGTTCTTGTGGAGACGACAGTCGTAGTGGAGCTTTCCAACACGGGCTCGGCCACAGTTTCAGAGCGACTCCGTGAGCCTGAAGTCTTTGTTGTGCTGTCTTGAGTTGAAGAACTGGCAGGTTGTGCGGAGGGCTGATCCGAACTCGTAGTGCCTTCAACATCGGGCTCGTTCGCTGAGTGTCATGTCAGTGCATCTGGAAGCTTAGATGCACATCCTGATTCCCGTGTACTAACCTGCTGCAACATTACTGGCGACCTCAGGATCAAAGTAGTTGCTACGTTCGACATTTTGCAACGACCAGAGAGGGAGTGCGGTGCCCGAAGGTACATCAAACGGAATTCTTAGCAAGAGCTCAGTTAAACAGACGACGGCGAATGTATCAACATACGACATCAAGCTAATCATTTCTTGAGGGCACACATCGCGCCAAGTCGTCCACCTGCATTTACAGATGAGGAAACAAGTGAGCCTGCGGGAGAGGCACTGACTGCATGATTTGATCTGTCCCGGCACAGATGGCGCAGGCTGACATGAGGGCATAAGTCACTGTCGAGCAGGACTTGAATGTTGTGTGTGAGCCACGAAATCATACCGCACGAGACCAGTTCAACTTACGCATCTGGAAACATTGGTCAGATGGAGCGTAACAGCTAACTTAATGCTCACAGATTGACCGTATAGCCGTATCCTGGCCTCCAGGCGACAACATCACTAGTAATGTTGACACTCGTCGCTAGCGCCTCCATCAGACACGACCAATATCAAAGACGATTGGACATACGATCACTAAGACACGACCCAAGTAGATAACTGTTGAGATGGCAGTTAGATATCGGAAGTGTGTCGCTTAGGTATGTTGGACTCACGCGCCCACGAGGCAGGGACTCTGGTTGCGGTCGTTCCATGTCTGTTGAATATGGTACCGAGTCAGATTTCGCGCTGCAAATGTTCCGCGCAAAGCCCACGCACCCAGGCCAGATCTCCTGTGCATGAGACCGTAGTCTGAAGCGGAAAAGACTCAGCGTCTCCAACTCTAACAAGCATCCGCGCCAGAAGCGCAATGCTGACACCTACCTGTTGGGCCCTGGCTGTCAGGGCAAGAAGAAGCAACGCGACATGCTCCCGCCTAGTCATTACTAGCGTCGCCCTCCGCGGTCTGAACGGCGCAAAAGCGCACGCAGTCTGGTCGCGCCTAGCGAAGAAATAGCAAGAAACACAAGCCGAGCGGGCGGCCCGCTCCGACCTGCAACGCGTGCCGCGCTCCACTTGTCATCACCAGCTAATCTTGGCATGACGGCAACCAATGCTCGAGACCTCCTCAACCTACTCGGATTTAGATATTACATTTCTAGCAGGCTGTGTTTCTGATAATAGGTCAGGGCAGCTCAAAGCGAACTTAAAAATAAGAATATCGCGGCATGCAAAGTACAAAGGGGACCGATATAATACAACTTGAACTCATCACGAACCCATCCAGTCCCACTTGCGTACAAGGTAGTCTGAGACGATACCCCTGATGTTTCTGTTAACATTAGTTTACAAAAGATGGGTTGGCAGTGCTGGTAGAGGATCTGGACAGTCACGAGGAAAGTCAGTGGTGTCACCCACCGCGGGCAATCGTCGTGTCCACGGAATTCCAACGCGTGTCCGCGGGGTAGAACATCGATAAAAATTATAAAAATGGCTCCGTTAACCCCTGATGATTACAAGATATTTTAATGAGCATTACCGGAATCAAGCGTTATGTAATGTGCCTTGCTGACTACGGAAACAGTATACTCTGAAATGCAACCAGTGCAGTCCTCACACTCTCTGAACATGTAGGTACCAGCTTAAGTTGGGTAAATCATGGTCTAATTTGAGACCAGAAACATAAAAGAGGTCCCATACTAAGCCAAATGCTGTGGCTATTTTCGTACTGCCAGCGACCTGGAAAGTGCCTGCGGTTTCAGCCGAACACACCAACTCAGAAACCACAATTAGGTAGTTGCACACATCAGGTGCCTTGCCGCGGAATATATTACACCCTGATTCAATGGCCAATGCTAAGCGACGCGCGACCTCGCCTAAAAAGCCTGCGAAGCCCATTCTATCGATTTGACAGTCCAGCTCCTCTACACTCATATGCCTGTCTCAACAAACAGACTTCCTTTACTCAATGAGATGCCTGCAATACTCTTTGGATTTGGACAGGGCGATAGAGGTACAAATATATCGTGTCAGGTAGCGGGGAGATATCTGAAGAGGGAAGACAGGCCGCACGTGTTCCACTGCTGGGTGATCTTCTTCTCGTCCTCTATATCAGAACCCACCACGGCCGACTTATGTCGCAGTATAGGTGCTGTTGATTGCGCCGAACTTGATGTTCGAGTAGATGACCTGGGCGTTCGGGGAGTTGGCCTCGACATCCGTGGGACGGCCAGAGGTAGTTGCGCAAGTGCCGCGAGCGGTACCGGGTGTGCTGGCGTCACGGTCGACCGGATAGTTGCTGTCGAGCCAGAGCATGTAGGCGGTATGGTCGTCCCAGATACTGTATATCGAATGATTTGTCAGACAACGGGCATCACGGGAAAGCCAAAAAACGTCATACCTGAGAGCGAGGACGTTCGTCTTGCGGAACATGTTCGCCATGGCACCCTCTGGTATGGGGCATTAGTTCCTCTGTTTTAGTACGATTTATAAACCTTACTCACTGTTCTGGTAGGAGCGAGTGTCATTGAAAGCCGTCTTTTGAGCGCTGCACCAAGTGTCGGTGATCGAGTTAGTGGTAGGCATGCCAGTGATGCTCGTGGCAGAGTTCGGGATCAACTGCGAAGGAATGAGTTGACGCGGGCGAAAGTAATTGAGAGGCAGAAGCACATACCACCCCGTTTTGGACGTAGAAGCGCTTGATCTCAGTGACGGGGCTGCCGATGAACTGGGTGACTGTGCTCATGTCAGCAAAAGGTCCTTGATCTCGCGCGAATGATGTTCGAAAAACCCACCAACGGTGAACTTGCTGTTCGTGTTGACGGTCATGCCGGGGCCGTAGAAGGACTTAGCGCCTTGGCGGTACGAGTTCTTCACCAATAGTCAGCAGGAAGCTTTGGTGGATCCTTATGTGCGTACGTAATCGCAGCCATCAGGATCGCACTCGGAGCCGTAGCGGTTGTCGCCGCCACCGCAAGCGGTGCCATTGCAAGCCAGCTGGCCGGCGGTTGTGCAAGGATGAGGAGTGTAGGCGCTATATGACGGAGTAGATGTTAGATATGCTTAGGATCCAACGATTTAACGCACGCCGAGATGCTGTTGGCCTCCCAAACGTCCATCTCTGGGCAGCAAGTTCCCATGTTACCGGTTCCAGCGTTGGTGTCGTTCGTGGATCCAACCCAACCAGCAACGTTGGCTTGACCGTTGATGAACTGCGAAGGGTGTCAGTCGACAATAACTTTTCTTGCCAAAGTAAATGACCTTGATGTCGCGCGGGCACTGCGAGTCACAGTAGCCTGCGTTTGATTCAGCCTCAATTCCACATTGTTCTCATCTCCACTCACCAGTGCCATACTTTGCACCTGCCTTGTTAGTCGAGTATTTGGCCATACCACCATCCGCGTCCATCTCGCTAGAGGACTGATATGAGAGACTGAAGTTAAATGACTTTATGTGCAGCTCACGAGAAGTAGAGTGCGCCGTTGAGACCGCAAGGAAGCTGACTGACGTCGACGTCGAATGTGAACTCCTTGTTCTTGAGGTCGAACATCTGGTAGGCGCTGTCGCTGGCCATGAGGTAGACACGAGAGCCTGTAATGAAAGCATTTAGAAGGCGAGTCGGACACTAGCAATGGCAGTAGGTCGCACCAATGTTCTTATTGGTCCCCTGGGTTACGAACTTGAGGGTGAGGGCATTACCAGACGACGTGATGCCGTAGGTGCCTAATTGCTTCATCAGCCACGTGAAGGGCTTGTGCATGGAGCGAAAAAGCTCACCTGAATAGTCAGCTCCCTCGAGCACACATTGCGACGCGCAGACTGAGTTGCTGGTGCAGATGGTGGTGTTCCATGTGTTTCCGGTGTAGCAGTTGGTGTAGTTGCCGGTGATGTGCGTCCAGCGCCAGTTAGAGTCGAGAACAACTCTGTTCTATTGTTAGCAAGACCCCTGAAGAAGCAGTTCCAACTACACATACGAGCCGCTGTGTGTTGTGCATGAAGTCTTCGACGTGCATTCTTGCCACTGTACCACAACAGTCAGCTCCCAGTGTGCCTGTGGCATGATATTGAGCGTACGGTCAGAGCCGGGTGAGTCTCTGTGTAGCTCGTCAGCGGAGGCTTTCAGCACGACATCGGAGTTTGCTCACCGGTCTGGTAGGTGCCGACGCCTTGGGCGGCAGCGTAGGCGACGAGTGAAAGGGAGACGAGTGATGCAGATATCATGATGCTAATAAGACCGTGAGAGTGACCTAAGGGCTACTAGCCGTCCGCAGGTCGCCCTTTTATATACGTCGTGCGAGAGCCTCGGGAAATATGCTGGCGCAATGCCCCAACGCATGGTATGTACGGACCTTGGCAATGCACCGCGGAGAGTCAACGTACGCCACAGTCGCAGCCGATAATCGACCGGGACGCCGTGACGTTGTGGTCGGTGCGACGAGCGGGTAATGTCAACATCAACTCGGTCTCGGCTTGCCACACAGAATTCCCCGCCTTGACCACTCGAGAGATGCTCGGAGGGCCACAATTCTCACGTGATGATGTAACAATACAGATTTTCATCTAAGAAAGGTAGGAGGGTGGGTTGAATGCACGTGAACGGCGGTGAGGACTGTGACGGCAGGGGCGTTTTGGAAGTCACTCGCAGCAAAGATGCACCTCAGAAGCGTTTTCAGCAGAAGCCCACGGCCGTGATCTGGCAAATTTGAGTCCGTGGTTGGTCCAGAGGCCTACACCCTCGCGACATGGTGCAGATCGAGTCTCGCTGGCAGGTTGAGTAGTCCGGCGAAGCATCAGCTGAGAATAGTTCTTGCATTAAGTGCGCCTGTCAACAAGCAAACATGCCACAACCAAATATTATCGCGAATTGAGAGTCAGGCAGGCAACATTCGAGACTGAGACCGCGTGACAAACCGTGTCACCGTACAGAAGCCACACCAACCGAAGGGTACACTTTTGAAGCAAGCAAACAAGCCGGTTTCTGTCAGAAAGTAGTCCGTGTTGGGAACCGCACGATCGGCGTTCAAGGCCAAGAGTTTGGCGACGAGTGATGTGTCGATGACAGCCCATGAAACCGGGTCCGGGAGCTGCGCACGTCCCCGCGCTCAGGCGTTGTCGATCGTCTTGTGCTCAATAGTCTTCGATGTACCAGCTGCTTGCGGTAATTTCGGAGAGGTCGCTGCCACGTCACAACTGCGAGGAGATGTGGAAGCAGTGCTAGGTGAATGCAGGAGTGGGGCCGCGATGGCTCGTGATCTTGCTTCGCTCGAGAGCATAACACACAATTCGAATTGTGGCCTTGATATACGGTACAGCGATCGGTACTATCGTACGTATGAATATTGTCACACAGCCGTGAAAGTCGAGTTCAGAGGGCCGAATTTGATAGCGGAGAACGTGACCGAGCTATCAGGATAGTTGGCTATGACATCCTCGGGTTTGCCAGAGTCGGTGCTGCAGGTACCGCGCGCGATACCAGGGGTCGATGGGTCTCCATCAGTAGGATAGTTGGAATCTAGCCAAAGCATGTTTGCTGCAAAATCAGCCCATACGGAGAAAACGGCGACCATCGGAGCCTTAAGCAAGTTTCAAGGACGTGAGAACAACGAGAGCCTGTGGAAACAACACGCTGCACCTTGAACATCGCACCAATGGACCCGTGGTCCTGATAGCTTCTCTCGTCTCCGAACGCTTCTTTCTGACTGTTCAAACAGTTCGGTAGGCCGCTCAACAGAACTGGATCGGTACTCACGCATCGCAGAAGGCGTCGCTGATAGAATCGTAGTCTTCCAGACCGGGGATAGTCGATTTGACATTTTGGATTACCTCTCCTCCCTGAACGTAGATGCGACGGATTTCATTGACAGGGCTAGTTTATGAATCAGGTCGAGAGCTGAAGGGGCAAAATGTTCGCATACCTGCCGATAAATTGCGTGACCACTATCTCTCAGTTAGTACTCTTCATTCAAGTCTCGAAAAGCACTATGGCGTACCTGTAAACTTGGTCGAGGTGTCAACAGTCTTGCCGGTGCCGTAAAAGTCCTGCATGCCAAAGTAAACGGCTCTGAATACCGGCTGGTTCGAGGATCACACCTTTTGGCCCATGCGATAGGGGTTCCAGTCGCAGCCACTAAAAATGCTTCAGCAACGGCGCGAAAGCCAGCAACGAGTCCGCACTCAGGGTCGCAGACAGTACCATAGCGGTTGTCGGCGCCGCCGCACGCAGTGCCTTCGCAGCGGGAAAGTCCAGCAACCTAAACGATACGACGCATAAGCACAGGCAGGTCGCAGAAAGCAGTGGGACGTACCGTGCACGGATGAGGGGTCACAGCAGTCGAAACAGAGTTGGCTTCCCAGATGTCCATCTTCACCATGGTCAGACATGGGATGCGTCGGGAAAGCGTTTATACCTCGTTGCAGCATGCGCCATAGTTTCCCGTTCCCGCGTTGGTGTCGTTCGGCGAGCCAGTCCATCCCTCCGAATTGGCCTCGCCGTTGATAAACTGCGATATGTCAGCAGCTTCAGAGGGCAACAGAACACAACTGAAACGATACCTTGATATCACGAGGGCATTGTGAGTCGCAGTAGCCTTTCATATGCTCTCAGTAAGATGTCATAGAAGTCGATAGAAACAAACCCTAACAGTCATTAGGCGCTTGATTCACTGAACAATTGGGCGACGTACTGTGCCGTACTTGGCGCCTGCTGCGTTGCCAGGGTACTTGCTCATGCCACCATCGGCGTCCATCTCAGAGAAGTACATGGCACCGTTGAGGCCACAAGGGAGCTTGCTGACATCCACATCGAACGTGAACTCGTTGTTGCCAAAGTCAAACATCTCGTATTCGGAGTCGCTAGCCATCAGGTAGACTCGTGACCCGACGTTGTTTCCCTGAACCAGAGGATCAGATGAGTTGGGACCCAGTCGCGGTATCGTGTCACTCACGGTAACAAATCGGAGGCTCAGACTGTCTCCAGAGGTAGTGATGCCGTAGACACCTACCATAGGTTTAGTATTTGGTTGCTCATTCAAGGAAGTCGCTCTGACCGCTGTAGTCTGCGCCATCAACGGCGCAATTCTGAGCGCATTCGGCACCATCGCTGCAGACGCTCGCATTCCAAGTATTGCCTGAACCGTTTTAGGATACAAATCCACTACAAAAGGAAGAGGCTGACCGGTGTAGCAGTTGGTATAGCCGTCCGTGATGTGAGTCCAGCGCCAGCTGCAAGACAAGATCAGCGGCTAGAATGACCTTGCGACTGTGATAATTTACTTCGCATCCAGTACAACACTGCCTTGTTGACTCGTGCAGCCACTGCTGGTACACTTCGACCAAGACAAAGATGGATGATTCTCGGCCTGCGCGGTGCCAACCTGCTGGGAGCGGGCATAGGCAGCAAGAGCGATGGAGACAAGTGCCGAAGACAACATGTCCGAAAAGAAACTACGGCTAGGGAATTCTTGAGATGCTATTCTTTTAGCCTCGCGGTAGTCGTTTTATAGTTGAAATGTCGCGGCGAATGTGCTGGCGGACTGTGAGGCTTGCGCGGAGGTTTGTCGATATCCAGTTGCTACTCCACACCATGAGGTGCTGCGCATTGCAACGGCCGAGCGTGGACCCGTTGCGCTCGCAGGATCGAGGCCCGTGCCACGTAAATGGCATGAGACGCTGTCTGGTCGTTATTGGCTCGCTTGTTCTAACGAGTTGGAGTAGGATGTTGCGAACATGGCCCGCTCAAGAGGACTGCTGCAGCAGCACCACCTCCACCACCATTCGCCAAGCCATACTTCGTGCTGATTCACACGACCTAAGAGACTCGAGATGATCTTCTGCAATGATACATCTTGGTACAGTCCCTCCAACAGGGTGCTGCAACATCCAGTTAGAATTGGATAATCCTAGAACATAGGTAATACTCACTCAAGGAGAAACCGCACAACATCTCCGACTATAGCAACTTTGACTGTTAGGCTAACCTCTATTGACCTAAGCGTTGCCACCACCCGAGGACTGTTCTACCACCCCACGACTCGGGCAAAGGACCATGTAGTGTGCACCTGCGCGGTGGTGCAATTTTCCGCAACAACGAGCATCGAGTGTTCGTCCGCCAGCAAGTCGCTCAGCGAAAGGCTTGGCTAAGAACATCGGGTTGCTAAGTCGGCGAAGCTCTGGTGCTGGATTGCCGCCGGAGGAGTGGGGCAGCAACCAGACTTTGAACGCAAGCAGCTTGGCAGACGTGGGCGATCAGGACTGCTGACTGCACGCTAAGCAGTAACTTGGCGAAGAAGGCGAATGGTAAGAAAGTCCTGCATGTGAGGGGCATCGAAGCGCAAAAGATCAAACCAACTTCAATTTGACTAGGATGTGGAAAGTCAGAAGAAGGACATTGTGCTGCATAGGGAAAGTGGGTGAAGGAGAGAGCGCGCAGCTCGCGCGTGTTGGCTGGGTCTAAACAAATAGGAGGCAAAGGCATGCCAACTCCGCTGAAGTCTGCGCGGCCGGCACTCTCCTTCGTGATTCCTTCATGACGCAGGCACGGCGCGCACATCGGCACAATCAGTCTCGCTTCGCACAACACAATCCAGATTGTGAATATTCGGTCAAAGTCGCTTTCGGTGTCAAGTGACCACCGCAAATCGTAAGGTTCGGGGTGGCGTTAACTTCGGCGGTCAACTTATTGCGCCGCCGTCGCGACTGCATCTCAAGCGTACACACCGTGTTCACTCTGTTTGTTGAGAGAAGACGAAGCATCCTGCGGTCCCGCACTGCACGATGTCGGCACAATGTCTGTGCCTCTCTCGGTGAATGCTCGTACAGATGTTCTCCGCCTATCAAGAGCTCATCGGCATAGTCATGTATCCCACTTACCATACCCGGAAGTGAGTCGCCGCAAAGGTCCTTCAGGGTATCGGAGGCGGCAACCAGCAGAGCGTGCGGTCTCGTACCATGAAGAGTCGTCGGCGGGGACTTTGAGAAGCAGAGTGTCTATCGATCCTCTCTGGAAGTCCATTCGAACTGCAGGTGGTGAATCTGAATACTATCGCTGTCGCTGGGCTCGAGCTATCGCCAGGCGGGCCGCCACGTTCTTTCTGCGCCAGTAAGTCTTACGCGACGTGCACCAGTCGTTGACTGGCCGACAGCGCATCTTATCAAGGCCAAGTGCGTTTGTCAAAGAAATTCAGGACCCAACATAACTCCACGCAGGCCAGGTATAACTCCACATCTGAACTGTCGTCCTTTGTCGCCTGAATTTCGGTCTTGAACAGTTACCCGTTGCAGGCGAGGTTCCATTCAAGCAGTTGCCGCTGTCCTATCTGCGTAGCCAACTTCGTATAAGCCGCTTGAACACGATCAACTGCGACACGTTCGTGGCTCAGCCAACCGCAACAGTGTTTAGTATATATTTCCAGTACTGAAGGTCAATCGACTTCAATGACGATTTAGGCAGCTCGGCATGCAGATCGGTAGGATATTATACGCCAACGCTCACTCGGAGGGGTAGTGCTGGGTCACGTATCAGTAGCGCTAGGCTCTTGTCTACGAGAACACTGCTGCTGGGACTACCCACCGATCTGTCCTGATGGCGAGGTCACCGACAGTCTGGAACGTACTCTTATATGGAGAGCCTAGTAGTCACTGTGCCATCTGTCTTTATCTTTGAATATACGTAGGAGAGGTTCAGTTCCGGCGCCCGAGTCGGATTAGGTTGCATGCCCAAGCATGCTTGGCACACGCGGCAGGCGGGAGGCAGTGGCAGTTGCATTTCGTGAAGTCCTCGGTACCCGGGGTAACCCAGAGCTCTTTACCGTGCTGTCCAATGCTGTCCTCAGACATGTGCAACCATTCCGGGATCATAAGGAAGCGGTGATACCGGTTGCTGGTGAGCTCACCAACACGACCTGATGCGCAAGGCAAAGGCCGGTCCTTCGTGCCTCTCTCTTCATCACTTCAACGCCTGCTAATCTCCCGCTCGCGCTCGTCTCTGGCTTCAATGGCAGAGGCTCTGTTCGAGGATGGAGACCCGCATCCAATTGAAGCTTATTTGAGGGGTTTGTCGTTGGACTTGCTGTTACAATCAGGACAATGATGCTGACGTTCGGCCGCAGAAGCAACCGACCTTGCTATCGGTAGTGGGCTTCTTCCCGGTGGGCTCGAGGAGTACGCAGAGGACCCCAATCCCCTGCGCAATGACTCGGTGCTCGCGCTTTGCGTTAAGTTAACCGTCAAGGTTAGAACTAGTACCCCAAGGGTGCCTCTGTGCTCACACCCCCGCGGCAGATAATACGGCCTTTACTTCCTTTACCAAACCCTTCGCATCTGGATGGCGTCAACAAGGAGCTCTCAGAGCGGCTCAAGTATCTCGTCATTTCGTCGCCGTTGCTGTCGAGCTCGCTTACGGCGGCGCTCACTCCGCGGCGTGCCTCGGGCATGCGGACGCCGTCGTTCATGCCTGCACTCCACGTTGCCCAACCTTCTTTTGCCTACGGCCAGCAAGATGCGCCTAAGGAGCTGTCTCGCACGCGGCTTGTGCTTCTGGCTGTGCTTCCGCTCACGCTTATGGCCGGCCACTTCTCCTTCGCTCTCTTTTGCGCTCTCGCCTACGCCCTGTTTCATTCTATATTCGGCACGCGCGACAAGAGGGCCAGTCTGCTTGCTCGCCCCTCTCCTCTCATCCAGGTAAATCGTATGCTGTCAAGTCCCTCGCGACTGCTCTAATATCTCATGGCAGACCATCACATCCGTGGAGGCCCTGATTGCCGCTGGCTCCTTCTGGGATGCCGTTGTCGCCGAGGGATTCAATGTGTTGGATAAGGAAGACCGAAGGCAAGTGCCTGCTCTAGCGTAGTCTTCCAATCCTGACCAGCTCTCTTTAGCATCGCATCTTCACCGACTGTAGCCGACGCGCAAATTCCACTGCGCGTTTCGCTTGGCTCAACCCTCACAACAACCCAACACCAATTTGATAACATCCGCAATCTCTTTGTTCCCCTCACCTCGTCTGATGCCTTGACACGACTTTCAGAGATGTACGCTCCACCCGTGATGAAGCCTGCCATGCCTTCCGCTGCTGTACGAACCATGTCTCCGCCTGATGCCTCCCGCCGCCTGTCGTATAATTCTATGTCACGCAGCCGTCCGCCCAGCCTGCGGCTGTCTCTCTCCCAGGAGTCCTTGTCCCACATCCGTGGGCATAGCACCTCCACTATCGCCGACAAGCGAACGACATGGTATGGCGGCGCGGCAACGCTGCCTCGTTCGCCGGAGAGCCGCTCTGCCAAGCGGCGCTCTGGACTCTCGACTATGTTCTCCCAACCGGCTACACCTGAATCACCTGGAGACGACCCATTCTTTGTGGACACCAGCTCACAGCCATCCTCCTACAATGACTCGCCGTTGGAACGCAGTCTTAGCACGCCTTCGCGTATGGGTCTGACAAGACGGCACTCTGCCCGTACACCGACTGCTTTATCACCCACGTCGCAAAGTTTTGGGAGTAGCACCCTCTCGGAGCATACCTATACCGGTCTGCCAGTGCGATCTCGCCGACGGTCGCTGACCCGAAATCCCTCGCCAAATTCGTCAAGCTCGCGGTTCGCCACCATTCCGCGGTCCTCGCCGCCAAACTCGGCCGCCGCTCTCAGGCAGGCGCTGGAGGCGACTATGGCCAGCAGAAGGTATGCGGTCGCGCACATGTTGGCGCTGCGCTTCGAGGACGAGCAAGAGGAGGAAGAAGACGACTTTGTGCTCGTCCCTGAGGAGCGAGACGACGACTCGTATTGGGAAGCCGTCCGCTCAGTGGTCGATCTGCTTACAAGCGCGATGGAAGATGCATCTACGAGGCTAATCGAAGCTCTCGAGGAAGCCGAACACGAGGCAGTTATGGTGGCTCAGCCATCACCTCCTCTCAGCCCTCATTTGGGCCTCTCGCTGGAAATGCCAGAACACGTTGTATCTTTTGCTCAGCGGCTGCTCTTCCCGCCTGGCCTGCTACCATCAGACAGCGGTTCTTTCGCGCCTGGTCCCTCCAATCTAGCGAGGCTGGCGGGGCACATGGACAGTATTGTCGAGAGCATGGGCAACATCAAGGATCACCTCTCCGAGTTAGCAACCACAATTCGGTCGTACCAGCACGAACAGATGGATGGGGATGAGTCCAACGGTGCTCGCATGGACGGGCTGCGCTCACAGTCATTGACCGTCTACGAGCGACTACGAAGCGAGCTTGGCGTCGCGTTGCGCGAATGTGAGCGCAGTCGTGGCCCATTGCAGAATGCCCTCTGGCCACCAGCTCCACCGGCAGCGGCCTACGACGACACACCTGAGCTATCCGGGGGCAGCGCGTCATCTTGCGACTCTGGTTTCGGCATGGCCCACGACTCGCCAGAGATGCCACATCCAAGCGCCTTGCTGCCAGCGCCAGAGATTGAACTCACGGGGTTTCGTCGGGACGATGATGCCAGCGCACATCTTCTGCGCGATACGTCGGCGGCGCATCTGCCGCCGATGGGGATCGAGCAGGTGTTTGAGGCATCCACTGCACCGGCAGCCAGTGCACAACCGCAGCTTCGCGAACGCTCAAAGTTGAACCGTTCAGAGCGTATCGAGCTTGCCAAAGTTCGCCGCGAGACTGACAAAACGAAGCGTCAGAGCCTGATAGCTGCGCTCGGCTTCAACGCGCTTGAAGAGCACAACAAGCAGGCGCAGCAGGAGCAGCTTGAGCACGAGCAGCGTGACACATGGGGCCCTGGCACGGAAGTTGTGCAGGAGCTCAAGGACGCGATCTGGCGCGTCGGGGAGAGGAGACGTAAAATGGGCGAGCGCGAGCCGGATGAGCACGGCATGTCACCCGTGCTCCAGGCATCGTTGCCGGCTATCTCGACTCACAGCGTATCCAGCCATATGTCGCGACAGAGCATTGGGTCGCCCAGCAGCAGTACATAGCATTTGTTCCAGTTAGGTTCCACACACCTCAACACTCGCTCTCATCACATACAATCGCGGAACTTTTGCCCTATCTTATTACCTTCCAACCCTTCGTCTCTCCATCACACCCTTTCCGTATCTTGCCGACTCTAGTCCGTTACGACCCTCGGACGCCCGCTCGTTTATCCCCAGTGCTATATCGCATGTCGTCCTCTCACACCCGTACACTTGCACAAAACTCCAACTCTACAAGTCTCCCTTAAACTCTCACGCTGTCCACGACTGCTGTACTTCTCCCCTCTGCGTCGTTTGGACTTGATACAGATCAGCCTCATCGTCGCTTTCGCCGTTGTGTCACTCACCCCCTGGGCTAACATAGCATCGTCGCTTCTCAGCATTGCTCGGCTACCTTGGATCTGGCATGGCCGTCTTGTCTCCCTCATTGTGCGCGCGCCCGAATCTCAACCGTCTGTCGATGTTGTCTAGATCGTGAAAAATTGCATGATGCTCGTTGCTACTGCATGCCTTCGACTGCGATCATTCGTGATTGTGTCACTATGACTGCGTGTAGTCTGCTAGCCATACTTCCATATTCCAAGTTTCCCAATGAGCTCTGGTGTCTCATCTGGGAGAACATCTCCCAAACGAGGACGGATGCTTCAAAGTCACGCATGTCTGCCGAGATTGAAGGCGAACGGCATCTTTATATATGAGACTTGGTTCAGTGCATATCTTGGCTAGCAGCAGCGGAGCGATCACGTTCTCGCGTCAATTGTCGTTCTTTTGGATGTAGGCGAGAAAGTAAAGACGTGGGGCGGAATACGCAAGGTTCGACGGTGAGTACGTCCTCCTACGACTCTTCTTCAGATCTGTCTTCGCCGGCCGCGGTTTACGACATCTCCGACTCTTGATCTGCGCACGTATGTCAATGCCGTGTTCGTCTTTCTGCAACATCGAGGCCGTAGGCGGATAGAGGGTCAAACGGGCTCGTTCGCCATCCAAGCGCTTTGCAAACCTAGAGCCTTTGTACCCCCCGCTATGATCAGATTCAAATGGCCATCTAGTCTCCTTGACAAGTGGGGTAACAAACAATAAACGGTGGTCATATGAGTCAGGAATGGAGGAGAAGGTGACCCTTGGGTCGTTGGCCGTTGCTTTAGATCAAAACAAATGCCACTGGCAGAGCAGCTAGTGCCTGACGACTGCCTCAACAAAAGGTAGCTCTCTTCCAACTTACCGGGGTCGTCTGTAAAGAGCTTGCGTCGCGACGGGATTACCATGTTACATTGCTCAAACTCGTCCGAATTAGGTAGCCAATATCGTGGTTCTCGGTACGTTTAGCCTTCACATTTCACACGACGAACAGGTGCGCTGATACGAGGTTACAGTATTTACAGCAGCGTGCCAGCAAGACAACATTCCGAGAACTCCACTCTCAAACATGATTCCTTCGGGATTACAGCTCAATGCTCACCATCCGATTGTTTCGCAGTTGACGGATTCGCGCCGCTTCTTGACCGTCATAATCCGGTTTCCCGCATTTCTGAGCTGCAATTCCGGCGTACCGAGGTCAGCGCGCGAAACATGGCCAGGATTCTGTCGGGCCTGGCGAATTTAGAAATGACCGAATTGCCGTGTTTGTGATGGCCACCCCCTGGGATTGCGGATTGCGCCGTTCACTCTCCTTTGGCTCTTTCCCTTGCGTTGTACCCATTTTCGCGCGTGAATTCAGGTCACGCGAGCAGCAAGCCACTCTTCTCCACACCCATATGGCGTCGCGCAAGAGCGACCAGTTGGCCAAAGCGGCTTCAAAGATCTCGGAGAAGCAGCACCAGCCACGGCGGTCGGAAACGCTAGGCATTGTTCGTCGCGAGAATGGGTCGCTCGTTCGCACCCGCGACCGCGTCATTACAGATGTGAGTAAACCGCACTTGCCTTTCTAATTGGCGTGTTCTAATTGGACGTGCAGGTCCCAGCGCCGGCTGGTAGGACGCCAACGGGAGACGAGTTCTTCAGCAAGAACGACCCTTCGAAACCAGATCTCGCATTCCTCAAGAACCACTTCTTCAACGAGGGTCGCCTAACCGAGGAACAGGCACTATGGATCATCCAGCAGGGAACTGCGATCTTGCGGGCTGAGCCTAATCTGCTCGACGTCGAGGCACCCGTCACAGGTCCGTAACTCTTACGAATCCTATCCCAAGTTCTTTCTCATCTACTCCATAGTTTGCGGGATATCCATGGCCAGTTTGTGAGTTGGTATTTTTCGTGTGTATCTCGAGATCAGCCTTGGGATGTCGTTCTCTGTGCTTGCATCGTGGATACACGAAAGACGCATTAAAGCCATAGTGCTGCCAGCCCTTGCGCACCATAAACCCCCGCGCCACACGGCTTGCCTAGAGACGAAACGGGACTGACGAATTATTTCAGTACGACCTTCTCAAGCTGTTTGAGATCGGCGGCAACCCTGCTGAGACGCGCTACCTCTTCCTTGGAGACTATGTCGACCGCGGGTATTTCAGCGTTGAAGTGTGTATTCCGGCTATCTCATCTGACTTGAAGACTCACCATGTCAACATGCAGTGCGTGCTCTTTCTCTGGGCACACAAGATGTGGTACCCCAACACATTCTTCCTCCTCCGCGGCAACCATGAATGTCGTCATCTGACGGACTACTTTACTTTCAAACTCGAATGTTTGTTGCTCCAATTGCCTGGAACCAAGTCAAATTGCTGATACGTTATCGTCTTCCAGGTTTACACAAGTACTCGGAACGGGTTTACGACGCATGCATGGAGAGCTTTTGCTCGTTACCACTCGCTGCAATCATGAACAAGCAGTTCTTCTGCGTTCATGGTGGTCTCTCACCCGAGCTCACGACACTAGATGATCTACGGTCGGCACGTCTTTGCTTTAACTATCGCTCTGACATTGCCCTCGTCTGATCAAAGTTGACGCTCCAGATCGACCGGTTCCGCGAACCTCCCACACACGGTCTGATGTGCGATCTCTTGTGGTCAGATCCCATCGACGGTTTTGGTGAGGAGAAGACTCCACAAAACTTTGTCCACAACCACGTTCGGGGATGCTCTTTCTTTTACACGTTCGTGCGGCATTGGCACATTCTCTAGCCCTTTACTGACACTCACTCAGGTTCAAAGCGGTCACGGCCTTCCTCGAACGCAATAAGCTCATGGCAGTTATTCGTGCTCATGAAGCTCAGGATGCTGGGTACGTGTCATCCTTCAATACTTGCGCCAAAGTCGAGCCATAACTTTCCTCTCAAGGTTCCGACTGTACAAACGGACGGCGTCGTTTTCGAGCGTCCTCACCATCTTCAGCGCGCCAAACTATCTCGACATGCACAACAACAAGGCGGCGGTTCTCATTTACGGCAACAACAGCATGAACATCCGTCAGTTCAACTCGATGCCGCATCCATACTGGCTACCCAACTTCATGGACGCGTTCACATGGAGTTTGCCGTTCGTTGGCGAGAAGAGTGAGACTTTCATCCTTATCTGGACGAATGTTGACTGGCTGACATTGTTCTTAGTCACGGACATGTTGATAGCTATTCTCGACTGCTGCAGCAAGGAGGAACTTGAAGAACAAGAAGAAGAAGCAATGTCGGTCGACGATGCCGACGAGCGCAGGAGACAGATCAAGAACAAGATTCTGGCAGTTGGTCGCATGAATCGGGTCTTCACTTTGTTGCGGTGCGTCCTAATAATGGCCAATGCAGATAGATTATCTGACAATGATACAACAGTGAAGAGTCGGAGCGTGTCGGTGAGCTCAAGTCGCAATCACCCAACGGACGATTGCCATACGGCGCCATCGCACTCGGTGCACAGAACGTACCATACGGCAACCAAAGCTTCGATGATATGTGCGCAATTTGTTTTGACTGCCCGTGTCGCCCTCTCGTCTGACAATACTCCAGCCGGAAAATGGATATCGAGAACGAACGACTGCCGCCGGAGCTTACCGAAGAACCTGGCTACGACTACGAGGAGGAGCAGCACAAATCGCTCAAGCGGCGCGGGTCTGGTAAGAAGAAGCGGTCCGATACGACGGAGGGACTCGGGCGGCGGCCCAGTCTGGGCACGACGCGGACGACGAGTCCGAGCAACCGGCGACGGAGCATCGAGAACACGATGGCGCGCATCAAGGAGACGGTCGAGGGGCAGAGCGTCGTCGACGAGCAGTCCATCGCCACGCTCGCCGATCAGCTCTCGCGCGCGTGGATCACGTCGAATCAGAACAGCGGGCGACCGACCCCGCGGTCCACGTACTGAGCGCGCGAAAGCCAATGCGTGGGTCGGTCGGAAGTTTTACCCGTTTACGCAGTTACCCCTTCGGCTCTGTTGCTTGCTTGACCTGACCTGATGTACCGTTCACGCTCATATCTACAACGACCTCCTCTCTCAAGTACATACTGTGCTCTCGGACGTTTGCCACCCATCTTTTGCGGGCGGACTGCAAGCGTCGCACTCTCTCCTCCTCCTCCTCCTCCTCCATCATCGCGCACAGTGTACTCGCTTCCTCATCGTTTTTGTCTTGTGTAGCTGCCGGATCTGTGGAAGTATATTATGCACGAATCATGTTGTCATCAGAGTAGCGCTTGCTTTGAAAATGGCCGGCGAATGCCTTTACGGGCTGTCGTCGGGTCCCTTGTTGAACATCTCTGATAACATTATTTCAAGCCTTTTACACAGTCTCAACTGCTTGGTCGGTCATGCGGGCGTCCCACATCCGATGCTCCCATGAGCGGAGCAATGATTGCACTTGACTACACCCCCTTGCGTGGATGATGATTTCTTTCCCGGTACACTGGCATTCTAGACAGACTATGACAAGTGCAGGTCTCGGTTTCATTCTCTAACGCACGCAAACGGCGCATCTCATGACTTGATAACGGTATGCGACTGCTAGTGGATTACATGCACCACCGTGACATAGTGTGGAATTCCATAATCATGATCACGTCGGTGCAGCAGCACTTTTACACGCGTTGAGACAGCCTGTCGCGTCGTTATTACTACAGTTTAACCATCGTTGCGAAAAGCACGGGAGTACGGATCCCGTACTCAAGATATTCTCGGCCCACTGCGCGCGAAGTATTGTTGCAGTGGATAGATGCACCACAAGCGTGCCCTGCCTTGGCTCACGCAGTATCCCTAGATCTACGCGACGCTATGTTCCAGAGCAATAGACAGCCCGCCGGAGACTCGGACAACGTACCTTGCCTGGATGTCACGTTTCCGCGGTTAGCATGGGTTGGCGGCTGAATACAGCCCCGAAATTATGCTACGTCTGCGGGATGCGCATGCTATTCAACGCATGCGCATTTGGAGGAGTTTACGGCTTCGATTTGCTGTACCGAAGCGAGCACATCGACTGGAGAACAACGTCCTTTGGTTAGCACGCAGCCGTTCAATAACGTGCGAAGCACTCGAAGATGACGCGGTGTTATCCCACGGAAATTGTCATCCGCGGTCGAATAGGAAAGCTTAGTGGTCAGCAACTATTATCAATCTGAGGTTCGCACCATACCCGGCCGCGTATGTCGATTCTTGTTGGCACAGGCATTGAACAAGGGCTGTCACAATGTCCAAAGGCTGGCGTCACTTTGCCGCATTACGGTCTGTAACTTCCTCCTCATTGAGATCTACGACAGTCCACGCTCTAATGTCGACAACGGCCCCGGCCGAACCTCGGACAAGTTGTTTGAGCTTCAGTTTTTTTACTCAGCCTTCGGCGAACTTCCAATCTGCTTACATTTGATTTTTGCGCAAAGTGTTTTACCGTTATCATTAGGAGAGACTCGGAGATTGACATGCCAGATGAGCCGCCTTCCTCAACAGATGGTAATGTCATGTGTGATCTGGACTCTCGAGGAATGAGGATCTGATCCAGGCCTCGCGGGATTGAGCTCATCATTTTCGGGCCTGCACTCTCCGAAGGTGATACTGAGTTTTGAGTGCGCCGGACGCCGTGAGCGGTATCTGCATCCGCAGTAGTCGCCGCGACCCGAGGCCTCGCCTTTCACAAACATACGGTTTATAGAGCTGACAGTTCTCCATGTAGCTCCAGCCCCTTAGGCTGTTCATGATACCTGAAAGCAAACGCCATATATATCTTGAACTTGCCTCCACAACGATGAAACAGGTTGGACATCTTGACAGGCTGCAGCCTAACGTTTGTTGACAAATTACGGATCCAAGGCATGCTAGAATCTAGCTTAGCAAGGCCATAGTTCGGCCAACAAGATCTAAGTGTCAGGGAGTTGTTTGTTGGCTCTGCTGCGGCGGATCTGTGAGCTTCTCACGCTGTCTATTTCCGAGGCGCCTCTTCGCTCTTTCTCAGACCTCGGCAACTCTAATTCCAATCTTCACATCATGTTTCTCTCAGCTACTTTGTTGCTGACCGCACTCTGGGCGACGTCGGCTGGAGCGCAGCAGCATATGCTCACCAACCTGAACAGCGTCGAGCAGAATAGCCCTCTTCCTACAGAGATTTACGATGGTGGAATGGTGTCAGACGCCGCAACCGTCCGACTGCGCATCGGCAATGGCGGCGCTGGTCAAGCAGGTCTGGTGGGCGCGCTTGCGAACCAGTTTATCCGCGACGCCGTCCAGCATGGGAACGTCTCTCAGCCTTTTTTGGTGCGTCATGTGGCGCGAGAGCCGACGACGGAGCCCACGAATTTGACGCTGCCAGGTTGCTTGGTTTCTGGGTGATACCTTTGACACGATCAACAATCTCGCAGATGGTCGCATCGACATTGGGATCACCTACTGTCCCTCAGCGGAGAGGAGACTACTCACGACGGGTGTCGCCCTCGAGAGGCGTTACGCGTTTCGCGACCACTTTCTCCTCGTGGGCCCCAGGTGGGCGCATGCAGCATGAGATTCTCGTGCCAACGGGTGCTGACATCATTCCAGATCCAACCCTGCCGGCGTGATCAAAGGAGAAGACATTTACAAGCAATTCCACGACATTGTCAGGGCAGGGAATGAGGCAACGGTGCGGAGCCGCCATCCTGACGCGGTTAAAGACCCCATTTGACACCCCTCCCGTAGGTCCCAGCTACAAAGTTTTTATCGAGATACGACAAAAGCGCGACGAACATAAAGGAATCGGAGATATTCATCGCAATCGGGCAGGTACGATCCGTTTTGCCACAAATGCCGCGGCGGTGGTCGTGTGCCTGCCGCAACCCTGTGCTTACCTGCCACCCTCGGGCATCTCCAGGTCCCCTGGGCGCACTCCCACGCGCGCTGGTACCACCAGTTCACTGATTTCCCGCGTCAGGCCCTCGTGGCCGCTGCTAATCTCGAGGAGTACACCCTGACAAATCGCGATGCCGCTCTCAGTGCGGCGCCGGACGTGCTCGCCAAGCTCGAGATCTACGGCGAGGGCAAAGACGAGGACCCTCATGACCCGCTGCTGAATCCCGCGGCGGCCCTGCTTGGTGCGAAGGCGCGTGACATGGACATGGCCCGGTTGTTCCTCGACTGGCTAGTCCGGCCGGACGGTGGGCAACTCATCATCCGGACGTTTGAGCGGAATGGGCATATCATCTACTCTCCGGCTCCGGCGCGTTAACATAAGGCCGGCCGCACTTCCCCATATCACGGAACACGGATATTTCTCGTAATACCCACTGTACACTCAACAAATTCTGTAATCTGAGTCAATTGCTGACGAACGGGGACCTAGCTTCGCGGAATCTGACCTAATCTAGGGCATCTCAGTTGATCCCTGAGATTAAGTTCGTGACACATGAGTGACTCTAAACCCTGCACCTCAAACTCGCCGCTCACATCGACACATCGGCGATCGACGTTCTCAAACGCGAGCTGACCATCATCTCGGCCGATTCAGACTTTGGCCGTTAACCCAAGGCCACGAACTAAGGACGTTGATAGGTTTGAAAGTGGAGTCTTGTTACCGAAATACTAGTGCACACACGTACAAGCGGGAGCGGCGAGAGAGTGGAAATCGGCAGGACAAATACGCAACGGCGGGGGCGGACGGCAGTGAAGGTGCAATTTGGAGGCGAAACGATGGGTTGAACGGTCTACGTATGGAGCGTTGGAGCAAGAGCACAGAGTCCGGAAAACAAGTCGGTGGTGAGCGCAGGTGCGAGCGAGCGGGAGAAAGCATAGAAACAGCGAGTGGGCGGGGGACGATGGATGTACAGGCCGCTTTGTGCATGTCTCCAAGGTCCCAATGGGAAGTCCAACCATGAACCATGAGCCAGAAAAAGAATGACGGGTGAAAACTGCACAGAAGGGCAGGGAGCAGAGTGGAAGCGGGCGCGCGCAATTCCGCGGCGCAGAGAGGATATACAGAAACACGAGGTGTATGCGCTGAATGTGGGCTTGTAGTATGGACACAGTGCCTGACAAGGCGGATGGCAGTTGGCTGACAAAGATGGGTGTAAAACAACGTGAATGTAGGCTGTGGGAGAAGGCGCGATGGTTGAACGGAGACATACAGGGATTGATGGATATGAAGCACAACAGACGGGTAGCCGGCATAGAGATTTGCGCGAGACACGCACAGAGGATGCAACAAGAGCGAGGCACGGAACAACAAGACAGCAGAACGGACGAGCACGCGAGGGGGGTTTTACTATACGCCGCTGATCATGTCGTTGCCTATGTCGTTGTGAATCCACGTAGAGAACTCGTCAAAGTTGCCCTCGAAGCCCATGCCTGCGAGTGGGTCGTCGAAGCTTACGCCACCCCAGGCCACCCCAGAATCTACCTGCAGATCTGGGAACATTGCCGTGGGTAGCGCGTTGGGAACAGGCGGCATAGAAGAGGCGGTTGCAGGTGGAGGTGCGGACGCTGTCGGCGGAGGTGGTTGAGCGGGTGAACGCTGGCTGCCTGGAGGCATCCCTCCTGCTGGCGTGCTAGCTGATCGTGTCTCGGGGCCTCCAACGGGCGGGTACGGCTGAGGTCCATTGACATTCGGTGTGGGTTGAGGTGTAAAAGGCGGACGGCCAGGCGATGGCGCTATCATGTCCGGCACACTCGCGCTCTAATTTCACAGAGGTTAGCGCAAGTCTAAAGTGACTGTCACAACGTGCGGAACTCACGTCCGGCCCTTCTTCCTTCGGCGTTGGTGCTTGCGGCGGCATCATCGCCGTTTTGGCCGCAGGCGAGCCCGGCGGCGCCATAACGCCAGTGCCAAAGGGTGGTTTGTGCCCCTGCTGTGCGTTGCGTTGCATGGCGGCGGCCGCGGCATTCAAAGGCTGCTGACCTGACGGTCCTGCAATACCAGGACCGTCAGGCGCTGCTAGCGTGTACATCTGGCCGCCGCCGCCGCCGCCTCCACCACCACCGCCTGGTCCGAATTTGTGCATTGACTGTCGATACTCCTGCTGTCGCTGGAAACCTGGCTCTTGGCCAGGCCCTCCTGATCCGGGTAGTGGCATACCAGGCTGCATACCGGGCTGCATACCAGGCTGCATGCCGGGCTGCATAGGACGCGCCATCATCTGCCCTTGCGGACCGTGCATCATCATAGTGTGGCCACCACCCATTTGACCCATAGGCTGCCCAGGCATGGCGTTGGCTGGATTCAAGCCGGGCCCGCCTTGCATGTGCCCGGGTTGGCCGGGGTGCATGCCGTTAAGCATGGCGCCCATGGGAGGTCGCGGCTGCATGATGCCGTTCATCGGTGGTGGAGCCGCGTTCATGATCGTCATGCCTGGGACTTCGCTCGCGCTCATTGGTGGTGATGGTCGTAGTCGCTTGTTTGGCGGCGAGGCGTCCTTCAGCGTTTCGTCGTCGGCAGGAGATGTGCTGGCGCGCTTCGATCCTCGCCGCTGCGCGGGGCCAACCTGGTCAGCATTTCGCGGACTGCAGAAGACGTCAGCGTTCTGGGCCTTCTTGACGGGCATGTACGAACCTAGGCGCGGTATTTGGCCGCGACAGCATCATTTCTTTATTGTACGCGCTAACAAGAGCTTTCTGTTGCGGCCAAGTCAGTAAGCGGCCAATCATCCGGAATGTGGAACAGTTGAACGAACTATCTGTTCATCGTTGACGTTGTTCAAATCGACCTTTTCGTTGATCCCAGCGTCTTGTCGAAGTCTCGCATAGTGGCCTTCTTGTAGATTCGCCAGCTGTGCTCTGACTTTTGGCCAGTCCTGCCGCCACGGTTCAGGCTGTTGCGACTGCATAGACGGACTTGACCGCATGGCGCCTGGAGTACCAGCAGGTGTTCCAGGACGTGGCCCATATGGGCCGGCAGGCTGCATGCCAGGATGATGAGCTTGCATAGGCATCATTCCCATACCGGGTCTCGCCATCATTGGTGAGGCTTGCGTTGGACGAGGCGGACCGCCGGGATGTTGCTGGTGGACCATGACTGGACTCGCGAACTGACCTGGACGGCCGGGCTGCTGGGCATGTGGCGGTACTCCTCCAGGGCCAGAGGGTCCGCCAATAACTGACGGGCCTTGTGGGGGCATCGGTGTGACAGACGTCGGTGCGCCGTTGATCATACCTGTCGGTGCGCTGGACACCTGAAAGGGTACTGCCCCAGGCTGACCAGGCTGACCAGGCTGGATTATGGCACCGTTGGGCATCTGACCTTGTGGTTGTGGGTGATTTCCGTTGACCATGATGTGACCGGGTTGTGGCGCGCCAGGTGCGCCAGGCGGCCGCGGCTGGGGCTGGCCTTGCATGGCCATCATCGGCCGTCCTTGCATATTGGGCCCTTGTTGCCCGGGGTGCATCATCATGCCGGTTGGAAGCTGGCCCATCGTGGCTCGAAGACGATTGGTGTGCTGCGTGGAGTAGCGAGTCGGGAATTCAGCGGATGTTTGCCTCGAGGCGAGCAGCGCGAATGGGGGCGCGCTGGCAAAGAGGATGAGGGAAACTGACCTCGATATACGCGGAGCCGTCTGGCTTGCCTTGCTTGCTGCTTTTTGCCTGGAAAATTTCCCAAAAGACGACCCACCATCTAAGCAGGAGTGTGAGGGTCAGCACGGACGATCCGAGTGTCATGACGGGCGACGATCAACAAGAACCCGGGATACGGCGACGCACTCGTATAGGAAGCCCTGTCTGGCGTTTATGGGCGGTTTTGTGCTGTCGAGATCGGGAATGTCGGCTTCATTCCTGAGCTCGCGCACAGCGTTGTGGTAGCCATGCTTGACAAAGTAGTCGATGATGTAGATGTTGAGCCTGCAACAAGTCACGGAATGCTCAGCACATCTCGCATGCACGCGCAGACACACGCTGCGCACATTTGGTCGTGGTCCCAATTGAAGTTGGTGCCGTGCTGCTGGCCGGGAATAGCTGCAGCGGGCGACGGCGCACTGGCAGCACCGTTCATCTGCGGTGTCTGTGACAGCGGGATCGATGTGCAGAAATGATGGTTGCAAAGGATTCAAGCTCGAGGGGCCTGAATGGCGGACAGAGGTGCGAATAGCAGTAGCAGTAGCAGAGTAGCAAACCCAGGCTTCTGCTTCGACTGCACAGCTGCAGCGAGATGCAACAACCAAAACAGGCAGCAAATCGAATAAAGTGCGAGAATACAAGACCGCACGGACGCGGCGGCGATGAGAAAGCACGCGGCGCGGGCGACGGAGCGCAGGCGTCAGGAGCGAGGTGGCTGACGAGGTGCACGGGAGGAAAGTCGTGAACCTGCGGAAGCTAGCTTTCTCGGACCTTTCTGTGCAAGCGGAGTCCACTACCAAAGGCAGTCATCCCCGCTCCAATCGTTCCCATTGCCTGCCCACATCAGCGTGCAAATAAGCTGCAGTGGAGTCACAATCAACGTCATTTAAAAAAAAAAATTAAAATGTCGAATTGTAAAGTGAAGAGGGTGCATTGTGCGTGCACAGGTTGCACGCTGTGATAGCACTCGAGTGTTGATTATAACACACGCTCCATTTCAGGTCTCGAGGCTCAGTTTGAAGCGTTGAAGCATGCATTGAGCTCGAGATCAGATCTCTTGTATCTCCCCGGGACTGGATGCAATCGGTTCGAACCCCATCGTTTCGGCCGTCATGCCAGACAAACGGTCCAATGTCTGCGCTTCTATGGCACGAATGACGCCAGGGTTGATATGGTCCCACAGCTGCCACTGACAGCAGCGGAAGTAGGGCACAACAATTCCAAGAACAAGCATGTCACCGATGTCCACTATTGTGACCAATAATCTGCGCGCACGGGCTACAGATACATACATCAAATTACATTACTCGTGGTACAAAACTAAAGTGTCTCAGGTTCCTGTGCTCACCCGCGCCGTATCACCGCGAGCACAACATCCCACTGTCCCAACGGCCCTCTGAACTCGATTAGCCGCTTCATCTCGCGCCAGCGGTCGAGGTGGTTGAGCTCCACCAGCCGCTGTAGTTCCCGCCACTCCCCGCCCACACCCACGCCATTGTCCGCCGCCAATGCGTGCTTCGGTGGCAGATACACAAAGTCCGAAGGCAACACCAGAGACCGCAGAAGCGACCCCATCAGGAACGACAGAAATGCAACAACAAGCAGCGTCCACAGCGAGACTTGGCGCGTGTCGAGGCGCCGCATCATTTGCAGCCGCGGCCGCGCTCTACGACCCGCCTTCCCCGCTGCTCCACCATTCTGTGCCGGGGGTGGTGCAACCGCCAAGTTGTTGTCGTCTCCACCCACAGGAGCTGCAGCGGCACCTGGTGGCGCTGCGGCGATGCCCGTCGCGCCTGCTTCTGTGACTGCAGAACCATCGGGGCCTGTAGGCCGAGCTCCAGGCGCCAGCCACGACGAGTAGTTGGTGAAAAGCGAGTTGAACACGCCTGCCGATCGCACTGCTGCACCCGCCTGGCGGTCCGCGACGACCTTGTAGAAAATCGATTTACGATTAGATGCCGCGCGCGCCAACACACACCAAAGCGCGGATCAGAGGGGGGGACTCACGATTCCGGTCGTCACACCCGCGACGGGCTCGCCCTTTGCAATCTCGCCCAGCGGCGATTTGCCCGCTTCTGACACACCGGCGGTGGCCTCTGCAGGGGGCTCAGGGTCGGGGAGAAGGTCTCTGGCCACAGCTAAAGGCGTTGAGAGCCCGAGCACACCAACATCGTTAGTCTCTCCGGACTCGGACGCGACTCTGTCGATCCTGCGCATCAGCGATCCGCCATAACCGGCCGGTTACGCAGAACACTCACCGAGCGAGCACAGGCAGGCTCTGCAGCCGCTCGTCCTCGAGCTCCCGTCGACCGAGCGCGGCCAGCGACTCCTTCTCCCCCAGCACGGTCACTTTGGCGTCATTGAAAAGCACCTCGTTTACCGATTTGGTCGCCATCGCAGATTTTCGATGCTTCACGACGATATCGACGACCGCGCTTCGCTGCTCGAGATCAGTCAGCCACTGCGGTCTCGGTGGTGCGATGTGGCTTTCGCCCGTCAATGGATCGTCCACGGGTGGCGCATCGTAGAGTGCTGTACGTAATGTAAACCGTAATAGATGTCTCGCGCCGACTTTACGATCGCTGGAGATAGCCAAAGGCGATGGCGGCAGCGTGAAAGCATGGCAAACGATTGGAAGTGCCTGCGAGTTCGCCGGCTGAAGTGGTGCCAACGAAATGGGTTCTTCAGAATCGCCCTCCGCTTGAATGACCGAGCAGACTTGAACGTTATACCCGGCCGGATAAAGTCGCAAATCAACGACAACCTCTCCTACGAGCATGTCGTCGGGATCTGCTAGGCCAAGCAGCGCCGCGTCACGCACGGGGCCGCCTGCAGAAGTATTGGAGATCGTCCGCTGTCGCACGGTTGCCGTCGACGCGTTCTCCTGGCGCGACATATGTCGATGATGCCCCTCGCTTGGGATTGGCAGTGTCTGCGCCCGTACCAGCTCGGCCGGCCGCGACACCGGCGGTTCAACAGGCGGCCTCGACTTCTTGTTGCGCACCAAGAACGTAGACCGCATCGTCTGACTCCCAGCCGAGAATAACGTCGCCACGGCCGTCCGTGTCCGGTCCTTGCGCTCCACAGCCCACACATCTCCGTCCTCTTCCGCGATCCGGTTCACGGAAAGACCGAGCGCGGGCAGACGCAGCAGCGGCGACGGCTTCGCCTTGAGCGCGAACGTCTCGAGGCCGAGGATCGCGCGCGGGAGCGCGGCATTCATCATCGCGTTCACGGCGACAGGGACGGAGCCTGCAAAGTCGACCGAGACGAGGTACGTGCAGCGCGTCGAGGGGATAGTGTAACTCTCGCTCGTGTATGGGTCCAGCGTTTCCAGCACCCAGCCCTCGACGAGCATCCGGCCGACGGGAAGGTTGTACGAGTTGTATTTGGCCGGGTCGAACCGCGCCGCCGATTCTGGTGCGAAGGACGTAGAGACGTGAAAAATGACTGGGCCGGTTGAGCCAGGTGTGCCGCTGCTGGAGCTTGTGCTCGGAGTCGTCATGGTACTCCGTCGCGAGAGGCTGGGCGAGGAATCGCGGTCCGGCAAACGCGCAGTGAGATTCGCCACGTAGAATCCACGGTCTCGGAAAAGGTACCCGCCGCGAGAAACGAGGAACGCCGTATGACACCCGCCAGCGTACTCCTCGAGCACGGCGCACGAATCGAAGCGCGAGTCCCACTGCTTGCGGCAGTCGTAGTTGACCAGCGCTGCTGCGACCTCCTCCGCAGCAACGCCCTGGATAACCTTTTCAGCCCGGTGCACTGGTGTGACCGTCGAAATGTTAGGATCCAAGGCACGGTAGAGGTTGAAGCCCTTTTCAGGAACAGCCGTCCACGGTCCAGGAGCAGAGACATGGTCCGGTCCTCTGGAATGATGTCGCCTGAGCCATGCCAGCTTATCAACCGCATACTTCATGGGATGCACATCCGCCGACAACGGCGTCTCGACCATCGCCGCAGTCGTCGTCGCGCCAATCGCCGTACTCGCCTGCTCCATCGCCGTCGTAAAGAATCGGCTCAACGGGCTCGCGAACCTGGGCGCCGTCGGGCTCGCAGAAGACGTCGCGGACGCCAAACTCCCTGCCCCACGTCCCGGGCTCTCGCTGCGGCTCGATGGTAGGCTGATGAGAGGTGTCGTCCCGTTCAGCAGCATCGCGGTGCCGCTCGCCTCGCGCCGCTTGCGGATCGCACCGAGCACCGGCGGCTGGTCGAGCGGGATGCGGACGGGCTTGACCCGTTTCTGCTTGGCGAGGTTCTTGACTTCGGCCTCGGGCAGCTCCTCGACGTCCACCTTGACTTTTGCGCCGTTGACGAATACGGCGCCTTTGGCCGCGTCGCGCCCTGCTCGTCGCACGAGCACCATGAGCCGGTCTTCGCCTGCAAAAACTGCGTCGTGCTCGATGGTGAGCCACAGCCCGCCGCCGCCGCCAGACAGTCGATGGCGCCTCAAGCATGAGACCCGTTGCGGCGGCGGGTCGACCACAACATCGAGCGCCGACGCCCATGTGTCAAGGTCGCACCTAATCTCGCACTCGATGTATTGCATCTGCTGCCGCTGATCCGGTCCGGGTTGTAGCAAAGGCAGCGACGACGTACTCGCGTTGGGAGGCGTCCCAGGTGCAGACGGCACACTGGTCGACGGCAGCAGCGGCAGCTCCTTGCGCTCGTACTCGACCCGAAACACGCCCTTCTCGTGGTCATACCGCATCGCCGTCTTGCGCGCACCACCACCCAACCGACTCAAGACCGGCGGCCCACCACTCTTGATCGCAAACTCGCCCACGCCCGCCACGGTGGCGATCATCATCTGCGGGATGGACGACTTGTTCGCCCAGCCCTTCGGGTCGGACTGCTCGAGTAGCGTCAACGCCGTCGTCGTCGGACTCAGCTGCTCGATCGCCCAGCCCTGCAGGTCGACCTGCATGCGGATGGTAGTAGGATCGCTCGCCGGCGGGATGCTGCCAAACAACTTATCGTCATCGGTCGAGAACGCAAAGACATGCAGCGTCGTGGGCGACTTGTACACCGTCTTGAGCAGGACGGCGTCGCGCGCATTGACCGGCCACGCGGCCTTGGTGCGCATGTGCCACAGCTCGGTGAGCTCGTTGACGTCCTCGAGCAGCGTCGCGTCCTCGTGCGACTTGTCCCAGACCCCGCGCGCGCCCGGGCTCGTGATCGCGCTGTACAAGTCCCACAGCCCGACGCCGACGAAAACCGCCTCGGCGCGATACACGACGAGCGTCGGGTCGATCGAGTCGAGCTGCGTGATCGTCACGCCCCGCGCTTCCGAGTTGCGCCGCCACTTGGCCTCGGGCTCCTGCAGCAGCGACGAGAAGTAGATGTAGTTGCGCCGCACGCGCGTCAAGACGACTTTTTCAGCCAGCGCGGCGTGCTCCTGCGCTGAACGGCCGAGAGTGTTTTGTCGCCGCCGCGCGGCAGACATCGTCGAGGCCGAGTCGGCGCTCGCGGTGGAGTCGACGCTGCCGATGCTGATCTCGCTGACCATGCTTTGCGCGTCGCGGAGAAGACTGTGGCCGTCCTGCTGCTGCTGCTCGGACAACGAAGGCCTGGGGTCTCGTCCGTCCTCAATCGCGTGGTGCACGCCGTTCAACCGCAGGCCGGTGCCCACTGCGCGCTCGATGGCCAGTCGGACCTTGAGAATCTGGTGCGCGGGTACGGGTGCATGGGCGGCGCTGAGCGCCACATAGTCCTCCGTCGAAGACACGGCCCGAAGCGTCCACGGCAGACGCGCCGTTTCGCTCGACGGCGCCTGCGTCACAAGCTGGAGATCCCAGCTGAACTCGTTCGGCGTCGGCAACATGGCCTCGACAGCACGGTGGAGCCGCTTCCGGACACGTATCGCGTCGATGCTCATGCCCGCGGACGGCGGCTCGTCGTCCTCGTCGGGGATGACATGATATTCGACCAGGAGCGACTCGCGGGCGATATCGAACACGACATTCTCCACGCCAACGCCCGCGCCGAAACCGTTGAGGTAGGGCACGCGCAAACCGCGCGCACGGACGGTGGCGACGAGACCCTGGACCATTGCAGGGAGGGTCTGGGCGAGGTTTGGGGCGCCGACCCAAGCCGTGTTGAGGTCTTGCTGCCAGAAACAGGTCACGCGGATCCTCGCGCCGGGAGGACGTCGTGTGCGGTCACCGTTGGGCTCCTGTGCGGACTGTGGCTGGGGCAGCTGTATACACCATGCGAATACTGCTTGGACTAAGTATGACGCGGTGCGACTGCAAGGCAGGAAACTTACGTTGAATATGAGAGCGAACATATGGTGGTGCTGGTCTTAGGTAGGCGGGCTCGTCTGGAGAACGAGGCAAACTGGTCGCAATGTCGATGAGTGTGTTGGCATTGCTCAGTGTTCTGGAAATGGTTATGGCGTCGCGGGGACTAGGAGCGGAGTTGAGTGACGATGCTATGTTCGATTGTAGATGGGTATTACAGACCTGGCCGGCCAGCCAAGAGTAAAGTTGGTCTTTGCTATTCGAGTTTCGAGATCGAACAACTCTACAAGACGTGCGCTTTCGACTGCAGGGTCCCATTCTTTGCGAAGTTCGGGTGTTGCGAGAATGGCGCGCCAGGCATCGAGGTTTGCGAGAGTCGTGTCAGAGTCGACGTCGAGCACGACGCGATAGACGTCGCCACGTTTGCTCGGTCGTCGATGTATGGCCGCGTCTGAGGGGTCGCGAGGCGCGTTCCCATTGGCTGTTGCCGGGGAAATGGGGGAGCTGATGGACGACTCGCGTTTGGGCACAGGTACGCGCTGCCAAGTACCACCCGCAGAGGAGAGAGCGCGAAATGTGGATTCGGCTTCATTCAAACTCGCAGTCCAAGACGCGCCAAGTCTGTATTTACTGTTCAAGTTAATTGTAAGCGATGAATTTGCTGTTGCATACCTCGTACCGTCAGACATGAGCTACGCAGCGGTGAGCGAGCAGAGACAAGAGAGTCGCACGACACCCCGCACTTGCGCCCGTCATATTGATCATCAGGTCAGCGTCCCCTTTAATTGGAGCAATCCGAACTCTATGAAAAAAATCAGCAATTTGGACCCCTCGTCATTGACTTTTCCGGGCAAGTGATCGAAGCATTCATTCTTTGTAGGGATTAGACCGCAACTGCCCGAGTCGCGGCTCTCCTTCTACCCCTCAGAGAGATGTCGTTCGCTGCCTACACGGCCAGGCTCCGCGAAATATCAGCACGCACCGGCGCGCCTACTCCCTATCTAATGTTCGCACCCAAAACACAAGCCCCACATTTTTGCCAAATCTCAGCGTCGCGTAGAACATCTTTTGCCATTCTCCACGAAGCGACCGCCATCGTCCCATTCGTCGGCATCTTCTTTGCAGCGCGCTATCACGGCATGGGCCAAAAGGCCATCTCCATGCTCGCATCGGCCGCCGCGGAAAAGTCGGACGATTCGTGGCTCGTTCGCAAGTCCTCCGAGTGGATGATCCAGGGTGAGCAGTTTGCTGCCAGGCTCGGCAGGCGATATGGCCTTTTTGGCTTTGAGAAAGGCGCACCAAGAGATGCTCAGCCTGCGTTGGAGACGAGAGCTAGTCAGCAGATTGCAGGGGACGTTGCCAATGTTGTTGTCGCGTACGTCGCGGTCAAGGTATGTCATCCTTTCTTCTTCAAGCTCTGCTCAATCTGAAGCATCGCAGGCCCTGATTCCTGCTCGGATTGCAGCTGTCTCTGTACTGGTCACCAGCCTTTTCTCGACGCGTCTTGCAACCATTGAGTAGAGGTGTGGTCGACTGTTGCGCCGGTAACGATCAACACCTCGTTCGCACTTCCTGAAACAAGACATCAAGTAACGCGAATGCTTGTCCGTTCCAATAACGAAACTCACGTGATGTTTTCAGTTCACTTGGCTGAGGTCCGGCAACTAAGCTGGCTGACCCTCGCTTCCAGTCCTGAGATAGTAATATTTTTAAACATCCAAACACCTGGGATCAACGACGAGCCTAACTCGATTGCAAATCTCAAATTCCAGCCTGATCTTGTGTCTTGTTGCGCGTTTGCGGGAACAAGATGTGAAGCCCACCAAAAATGTATTTCCCCCCATCGCTGTTGTCTCACATTTTGTCGCTCTCGCCATGTCCTCCTTCTTTCTGGATCACATTGCGACGACGAGCTGGCAATGGGTCTTGGTGGTGGCGGCCACGCTACTCGTCATTGTCGTGACCGACCGCGTATGGCAAAGGACGCACGCCCGGTGGACCAACGAGCCGCCGATGCTGCCTTACACCATCCCCTTCGTTGGACACGGCCTGATGTACGGGAAAAGCACGCTGGCACCAGTCAAGAAGGGGACGTGAGTCCGAGAGCGCATAGCACAGTCTCGCTCGCAGAAGTTATCTAATGCAACGAGCAGCGAACACTTTCCTGACCTGCAACCGTTCTCCCTTCTTCTTTTCGGTCAACGCGTATATGTGGGCCTGTTTTTCTAGCTGCCTCACGGCTTCACACATATTCATACTCCAACCCCAGGTCATTCCTTCTCCCAAAGACGCCAATGTCGTCTACCGAAAGTCCAAAGCTTTTGCCTTTCTCCCACTCGTCGAGTCTTTTGCTCCGCTCGCATGGGGCATCTCCAAGCACGGAATGGATCTTCTCAAGTCCGACGCATCTGGCCCGAGCATGCTTCAAAGCACCCACGGCTTCTACTATACAGCTCTCAAGGAGGGTCCCGAACTCGACGAGCTCAGCCTCAAGTTCACCAAGTACGTTCGCGAGGCTCTCGACTCGTGGTTCTCCGACGAGCCACACGACGCGCCGTTATCTCTCCGGGGCTGGTCTCGCATCATGATCGGGTCCGCCGCCACCAACTCGGTATTCGGACCGTCCATTCTCAAACGCCATCCACAGGCGCTCGAGTGGGTCAAAACGGTCGACGCGAGTTTCTTCGCCTACGTGAACCGCGTTCCACGGTTCCTGGCTCGAAAGGCGTACGGCGACCGAGACAAATCATGGACGCTTTTGCCGAGTATCTGCAAGACGAGAGCAACCGCGACCACGGTGCACCCATGATCTGGGAGCGCTACGACCAAATGGCTGAAAAAGGCATGGAGCTTCAAGACCGCGCCAGATATACCTACTCTGTCTATGCTGCGTGAGTTTTGTCTGTGTATTCTTCTCCGGCCTCTGCATGCACTGATTCAGTGCTTTTTTTATATATCCCTTCCGGCTTCGCAGTCTTATGACTAGCTCGGTACCCATCTCCGCCTCGCTGCTCTTCCACATCTTCTACGACCCAAAGCTTCTCGCCCGCATCCGAGACGAAATCGCACCCGTCTTCGCCGGCGGACGCGACATAACCACCATCGACCAAGTGCAAGCCTTGCTGAACGACTGTCCGGTTCTCCGAGCGGCGTTCAACGAGGCGCTCCGCGTCTACTCGCCAGCCGCGTCCAGCCGACGCGTCGTCCAAGAGGCCACGGTGTCCGGGTACACGCTCAAACCGGGCAAACACGTCCTCATCCCTCGTACTCGCATCATCGGTCCGAAAACGCGTTTGGTCGGCGTCCGGACGTGTTTTGGCCGGACCGGTTTTTGCAAGGTGGGGGCGGGGACGCGAAGCAGGTGCGCGCTTTTGGAGGCGGCACGACGCTGTGCTCTGGTCGTTATTTTGCGAGCAACGAGGTCATGAGTTATGTTGCCGCCGTCGTCTGGCGATGCGACGTTCAGTTCGTGCAGGGTGGAAAGGTCGTGATCGGTGAACGTGACCTCGACGTACCGAGCGGCAAATCGGACGAGGTCAAGACGGAATAAGAAACTGTGACGGGCATTTGTTATGTTATAAACCTTCGTATTCGTCTTTCCATTGTTCGTTCATCGAATTTAAATATGAATCTCATGTGTGTATTACGGTTCTATCACCGTCAGAGATAGCAAGACATCGACTTGAATAGTTCGGTCAGGTGGCAAAAATCTACATCAACAAAGGCTCTCGATTAGCGCAATCGAATGCATGAAACGAGCCCCCATCGCTCACCAAGGAACCACCGGGCCAACCTTCTGACCGAACAAGGTCCCAAACTTGCCATGCTCGACATCGAGACGAAAGACCTGTGCCGGGTACTCGAGCATATCGCGGAGCTCATCGCTCCTCAAGAACTGCTGCCCGCCCGGCCCGACATTATGCGCCTGCCGCGCCGCAGCGTCCGGGAACACCTCGAAGATGCCGAACGCGGTCTGCGAGAAGCGTAGAGCGAACCACGGGCCCGTGCCGGGCTCTTGCTCGACACCGGCGTTGATGTCCTGCAGGAAGGCGGAGACGAGGGCTTCTTTGCCGGGTTGGGCTTGGAGGTGGATGAAGTAGCCTTTGCGGCCGGGTGTGTCGTCGACTCCGTGGATGGCCCACCCGGGGTGTGTGGGATCGTCGTTCTCCCAGGACGGGACGGGGTGGGGAGTGTAGACCATGGTGAGAGTGGGAGTAGAGTAGTCGAAGCTTGGGTTCTTGCTGGTGTGAGATGAGTTGAGGGTACCGTTCCTGGTCTTTATAGGGCGAGTAACCTGAAGCTGGCGTATAGACCTGTCAATGTTAGGCAAGTCGCAGAGCGAAAATGCTGTCATCATTCTTTTAGAGTCTTTTTGGTTCTGTTATCGTGACGTTTACGCGTACATTTCTGACCAAGCTGGAGAAGCTACATCGTGTCGTAGATCTGGCGATACTGAGCCACCATCCTTGCACAAGTCCTGTGTTTCGCGATATCTCGCCTGTACCTCACTACGGACTTGCAGTATAGTGCAGAGATTTTTTGACTGCTGTTGAGATATGTCAATACACAGTGTCATCGTTTGGTGGTTGGGTCCGAACGGAGATGAGCCACCAACAGCAATGGGTTGGACGTTGGCAAGCAGCTATGCTGTGATTGTGGCATACGTGCCATCGACCAGCCTGTAAGAAAGCTGCTGAGAAATAGGGTTTTTCCTCTTGTTTCAGCTTCTTACCAAGAGATGATTCATGGTTAGGACCTTTTGTGCGGTGTCCGACGGAGAGCGGAGGGTGTCTCTGTAGGAGCATGTGTCAGCATCCCAAACCCGAGGGTCGCGGAGTGGTCATTAGTAGGCATTGAGACGGAAGGTTTGGTCCTGTGGCGAGGTGGTATTAGACTGCGAGTTACACGAGGACTTGAAGGCAAGATTTGCACTCTCATGATAATAGTCGAAGATGATGATGCTCCGGGCATGGATATGCTTTGGGGTCTTCAGAGGATTTATCGATACCAGAGCCGTGGTGAAACGGGACATGTTCACGGATGATCAGTCATAGGCACGCGATGGGTGACTACGAAGCGGTGTCGCCAAAGTACACAGTGCTGTCCCACAATCGTCACTATAGCCGCATCTGCTTCGGAGTCAACGCATGGAGCAATTTTTTTTTGGATGAATCAACGCTGAGCTGCTTCCTGCGACGTCTTCAAGAGTATGAGCAGACGCATTCTTGACCCTGTGACGCGCTTTCACACTCCGCACAACCTCGAATTCTGTTGATTTGTTCGTTCAAATCCTTCAGCGCATGTGCTGCGCACAGACAAAATACGACACATGACGCGTGAAAGCTCATACAGCACATCAACTGTGGTTCGACTGGTCCAGTTCGTCATCCTTGCTCCCAGTCCACCGAACCGGTCAGCTACAATACGCCCTTGCACACGAGTCTGTGATTATTGCCTCGCCTGGTACTTTATAACTCCTGGTGTTGTGTCTAGTGGCATTTCTTTCAGAGACACGCAATGAAGTAGAACAGCGTACTAGTGGTGGCTTGACCGAGTCGACGACTACTCCGATGGTGTGGGGATGCGCAATTCGCTTGGGGACTTGCGAGAGTCAACGCGCAGATTGTGTACGTAACTGGCGCGTCACGCGGCTACCTGGAGCAGCCACAGGGAACTGCCGGCGACCTGTCAAACTGAGCCTTCACCTCAACCCGTCACTGTCACCGCCGTCCTCACCATGAAGGTCCTAGCTGTGCTCGCCTCCGTCGCCCTGCTTGTGTGCGCATTGCCGCAGCAGATGCTCAGCACGGAGAACATCCAGGTCATTGACTGCGGGACCGGCGATGACGCGTTTCGGCTAGACAGCATCAGCGCGACGCCGTACCCGCCGCGCTCGGGCGAGAACGTAACCGTGGAGGCCGTAGGAACCGTCTTGAAGCCCATTAAGGTAACATGTTTTTTTGTTGCGAGTCTGCGCTGGTGGCTGAAGCTGCATTTTGTGAACAACAACAGGAGGGTGCCTTTGTGATCGTGACGGTCAAGCTTGGACTTATCAAAGTCCTTAATCGGAAGGTCGACATTTGCGAGCAAGTCAAAGAGTCGCGCGACCTTGAGTGCCCACTTCCGGAGGGCGAATACACGGTCAAGGAGGAGATCCATGTACGTGCGGACTGATTAGACTCAGGCTTGTGACTCCGTGCGCTGACTGTGCGGACCTTTTTTCAGATTCCGGGCGTCGCTCCTATGGGTAAATACACAATTCAGGCGCGCGGTTTTATGTCCGATGACAGCGAAGACGTCGACCTGGGATGTCTCGACCTCAAGGTGCAGATGCTTCCTGCTAGACCCGGACACTTCTTGGCCAGTAGTCGCCCATCGTAATGACTCATAACATCTTGATGCCACTTATCTGCAATGTATTTTATCTACAACGCCCTTCTCATGTGTATAGTAGTACCCAATGACACACGCTGGTACGCATTCAGAGGAGTGACAACTGCTTGGTGCGGGCGCTTGTGCCAATGCTGCCGACGCCACGAGAGCTACGCGAGTCCAGGATTACACGTCAGCGTGAATCTTCAAACTCTCTCTTTCCCCTTCTCGCCGTCGTCGTCGCTATGAAGTCGGTATCATCCGCAGCATTCCTCGTGCTCGCGCTTGCGGGCTTTGCGAACGCGGGTCTCTTCCCCGCTGGCGGCAAAGTAAAGCCTCTCGAGGCCAAGAATTGGAAGAAGGCGCTCAAGGACGACGTACGTGTCGTCCAACTTCGTCCTTTAATCTGTTCCTAATGTCATTTGCAATCTCTGTGTGAAATTGAACTGCAGCGCGCGTATGTGGTCGCGTTTGTCGCACCGTGGTGTGGGCATTGCCAGCGCCTGGTCCCAGAGATGACCAAGGCCGCCGCCAGCATGGAACCGCTCGTGCCATTCTACGCCGTCGACTGCGACGCGGACGCCAACAAGCAGCTTTGCAGCGCGCAGGGCATCAAAGGCTTCCCGACCGTCAAGGTTTGTCTCACCTTCTATAAACGTGTGCATAGTCGTTGACTGGAGTCGACGTGGCATCTCTCTTCCGAACATTCTCGCATCTTCCTGCATCGCTCGTCGATTACCAATCTCGCTGTGAACACGACTGTCGATTGTGTACATCATGGGACTTTGTGCAACCAACTACAACAGATGTTCCCTCGGGGGTTGAAGTTGCCACCGCAAGATTTCCAAGACGAGCGCTCGTCGTCCAAAATCTTCAGCTGGGCACAACGAACGATACCGGCCAAAATACAACGAGTCAAGAAGCCTTGGGGAGTGTCGAAATGGAAGAACGACGTGAGCCTTTGCTTGTTGTTACTCTATGGTCTCGTCGCTGCTGCTGCTGACAATTGTCAATGTCGTCGTAGAACCGCGGGAAGGCGCGTGCGATCTGTTGAACAAGTCCCACAAGATGCCGCTGTTGTGGAAAGTCCTGGCGAACAAGTACGCCGATTCGGTATCGTTTGCCAATATTCGCGACTACCGGGGGATGACGAGCAAAGCGATGGGTTTCCCGCCGCAAGAACCTGAGGTGCGCATCATGCGCTGTTGCATCGTCTGTTGTATGCTCACACTCTCTGCACAATAGGCGGATAAGGAGAGCAGGGTACTTGTGATCCCGAAGGATGGGAAGGACGCCGTCATGTACAAGGGTAAGCAGCATGGTACTAAATGTTGATGCTCGACTTACAAACATGTCTCAGGGAAGCTCAAGTACGATTCCTTAGTCCCTTTCCTCGACTCGCTAGTAAAGGGCGAGCTCGACCTAGACGCGTACCCGATAGCAGACGCTAAAGTCGTCGAGGAGGGCGAGAAGGAGGTCAAGGAGGCAATGGACCGGAACGAGACGTTCGAGGAGGACGAGAAGCAGGAGCACAAGGGCAAGAAGAAGAGCAAGAAGGAGAGCAAGGGCGCCGGCTCGGAGGAGCTGTGACCTGTTCTCACTGCTCTCAGAACGTGTCTTGATTCCTGTGATTTTTTGGAGGCATACATTGGCTAATATAGTGCACCAAGACTGGTGCTGATGCTAATCTCAGTTCGTGGCTGTCTGTTCCTGCTGTGGTTGTTCAGTAGAGGTACAGGGCGGCTTGTTGCCGGTCTGACTATACCTTGTCCTCCTGCAGTTTCGCTAAATTTTCGTCGCGCTGAACAGCCTGCATGAAACGCCTCGATACAGATACATTAGCTTGCGTGTTCGAGTGGACGGCTTTTCAAGCGGAATACTGTCAGTTCGGTTCTGGATTCGACGGATCGGCGTGGCCACGTCCTCTCCCAGCTGCCTTCACTCTCGCAGCTGTATGCCAGACCTGGCGGGCCGTTGTATTGCGGACATCGTTCTTATGGAGAGACGTCCAGTACTGCGTCAATGACGAACTAGAGAACGATGACGTTCCACTCTATATCGCGCTTCTGCTGGAGCGGTCGGGAATCTGCACTCTAAACCTGGTAGTTCAGTACACGACCTTTGCAGATACTGTCAAGCTCGCCAACAAGACACTATCCGCACTCATGCCCCGCGTTCGCAGGCTTCATGTCGATGTTGCGTGGCCGTGCGTTCCACCTTCGATCTGCGACGACTCGCTCTCGTGCCTCCAGCTGCCCACACCCCATCTGGAGATCTGTAGCGTATTTCACGAGAAGCAGTTTGATCATGAGCTTTTCTCGAACGTGCGATGGTATCCGGGCGCTTTCCTTCCGTATACGCCGAAACTTAGAGTGCTGCATGCCGGTATGATTCCATTA
The DNA here is from genome assembly GCA_020744175.1 of Auriculariales sp. MPI-PUGE-AT-0066. Taxonomy (NCBI): domain Eukaryota; kingdom Fungi; phylum Basidiomycota; class Agaricomycetes; order Auriculariales; species Auriculariales sp. MPI-PUGE-AT-0066. The sequence continues at coordinate 163,293 of JAGTJP010000053.1, forward strand.
CACACAGTTGGGCACGCCCTTGTCAACCTCATAACTCTATCATCGTTCGATCAGAGTTGGTTGGGCGCACGTATCTCTGTGGACCAAATTCTGCAGCGTTGCCCGTCGCTGCAGTCAATCGGCGTTGTATCCAGCTCGATCAGCGGACCTAACTCGGCCCGGGATCCTGTGGAGACTGAACGACCTATCATCCCGATCTCGTTACAGAGTATCGCTTCCGGGATCAGTGTGCTCCTCCGTGGTCACGGCCCTGTTGACTTTTCTGGCCTCACTCACCTCGACCTCACGGAACCTGCGGATGCCACGATTTGGAGCACACCCGAGGCATCCATTTTCCTCTCCAAAGGAACCTTTCCGCGCCTTGTATCGCTCGTCATTCCTTTCCTCGACTGGGAGCAAAATTCAGACGTTCGGCTGTTCATTTGCGCGCAACACACACAAAATCTGACGGTGGTAGAGAATAACTATTACAGATTCTGGAGGTCGGGTGTATCCTTCTTCCAAAACTGGGCAGATCCGAACCGCATTGCGCTCTTACCCGACCTCCGGCGGCTGACGATAGTCCACCATTCGCGGAGGCTCAGAAATAAAGTGTTCTTTCCGCTCGCGACCTTCCTCGCGGCGCGTGAGGACGCAGGTCTGTCCACGGCTATCGAATCTTGTACGCTGTACCGGAGGCCTAGCATGCCGCCGCCTGCCGAGGACCTGCTTGATGCCGCGCGCGTCTCGCAGACGGTGGTTGTTTCGCGGTGCACGTGGAAGATGCCATTCGGTACGGCTGGCGGTGTTTGATCGTTCCTTATTACTGCAATCAACATGCATTCGTTGTCTCTTCTCGCGGATGCAGCTGTAGACCTCGATGGTTATTGTGACTCCTTCACCGAGCTGTTGGGTCCCCAAACATAGCACGTTTGATGGGAGTCATGTGATCAGTACCACACCGAGGGTGACTGTTCGTCACTATACACGGACTTCACATACCGACCGCTCTCCAAGTTCTCAACACAATGTTTTCAATGTTTCGATCACGCTGATGCGCTGAACACCAGTAAATCGGTTGAGGGACAGGCGTTATACCAGGGAAACCGAACTTCCGAGTCTCGACAACGAACTTGATGGCAGACTTCCCGTGTGGATTTACAGCTGCACGAAATAATTACTGACAAGTCCTTCTGCTCCGACGTGGAAGCGGGGAAGAAGATTGAGCCTTCCAGTGTTAGCGGACTTAGCCGAGCTCAAACAGCTCCATTCCTAATGATCCTTGTTCTCTCGTCAACCCTTGGAGCCGAACGGTTTCCCGCACCATCCTATAGCATCTTGCGCTTTGCTGGCGCTCAGCGGCCAGGGTGATTTTGTTGTCGCTTCAGGTCCCCGTGTCCTAAACATCGATGTTTGGAAACTCGTTGCCTGCGATCTCGCCCTCTGGCCACGCTAGCGGCTCAGAATCACAACATGTCCGCCTCACCAACGCATTATTAATCCGTGCCCATCGGAACAGGACCTTGTGTCGGGTCTGTTAGCACATCAGACCGTGCGCTCACTCAACGCGCCTTCGTGCCGTTGCTGGTCCCTTGTATACACACTATACACAATTGAGCATCTTCGTTGAAAACGCCTGATGGAGCTGACGCGCAAAATCATTGTTGTACTATTGTTGCCAGACTACTCAGCGCCTAGGAGCGCAGGAGCGGAGCGCAGGAGGTCACTTGGACAATCACAATGCATGAGTAAAAAGCCGTGGCCGCTCAGCGGTGCCCAAGATTTGACTCACATCCTTTCTCACTTCCGTCCAACCACATTGTCCATGCCGGTACCAGACTGGGCTGTGCAGCTTTCTGAAGAGGTCAAGAGCGAAGGGCTCGTCGGACTTCGTTTCGTGCTCAACCCGAAATGGATCAGTCACCTCAGCCCCCGCGACCGTTTCCTTCAAGCCTGGGACATTGTCGTATCCCATGCACCACCAGATGCAAGATACCCACCTCCTACATACCTTGATGAACATCATCCTCTTTGGCCAGTTGTTGAGCATGCCCTACAGAGTATGGCCCAGGCGGAACACTTTCTTCAATGTGCCACGATCATCGACGATATAAACCTGCGTGCGTAGCTTCCACGTATTCAATGCTCGGACGACCTCATATTTTTTCAGAACTGCATGAGGATCGTACACGAATACCTGCTCTCAATAGGCTACGGCGAGGTATGTTGTGTTGCCGCAACTCCTGCTTTATCCATCCATTGCTTATCAAGATATAGACATGGCAAAAGAGGCACTTCAAGGCAATATCAACATGGGTGCATATATAACTCAACTGCTCCATTCAGGCCCACACTCACGCATTCGTAGCGTCGATGCCACGACCATACACTTTCGTCGACTTTGAATCGGTCCAAGAGGATGTCGAAGCCATTACCAACGAGTTCATCGAGAAGGCCCAGCTGCATGGAGGGATCCTTCACGCGGAGACAATTCAGTTGGGTTTCCCGAAGGACATGATTTGGCAGCTCCCAAAGGCATGGAAAAAGACCATCCTAAGGCTTATCAGCACTTGCAGAAAATGACCATCCCGATCATACCTCTCTCCGAGCAGAATGAACCCGACCTCTTGCTCTACGCTTTGGGCAGCTTTCAGAACGTGGACCCAAACATCGCAGGTAGACTGGCTAATCGCGGGCGTCCATCCATGTTCGCATTTTCACTTTGTTTTAAGAACCTATTTGACAAGTTGCTTTCAAGGTTACTTACAGACACGTCTGGCGCTGGGAAAACGCGCTACGTTCTCGAATATCTTGCTCAAACCGAATGGGGCTTCTACTTCACCTTCGAAGTTGATCCGACATCATCTCCTTATGGGTCAGCGGACCTGACCTGCGCTATTGTCCTCATGAGGGATCCAAAGTTTCGGCTTCCTGGTCAGGACCCTTTCTTGGCCGTTGTCAGCGCTTCCGACGTCTCTGATGGCGGCAGTGCCGATGAACAGCAGACGCGATGGCAGTTGCGGTGGCACAATAATGACGAGATAGCTGATCACGCGTTCACCAATCTTCTACTCGCCCGAGTGTTGGTCTACGAGGCGTTTTACAAGGCGGTTAAGGAAAGCGGCGAGAACAATGAAACCACTTTGCGACGCGCTTGGTGCCTTCTGCAGGTCGCTCCTCACCTTTCTGGGTGTGGGGACATCTTCCTCAAAATATTTGAGACTGTGCAGCTTGTCGAGCGGGAGGTCGCTCGCAACCTCATCAAGGACCGTGCTGAACCGCTTAGCCAAAGCACGGTTTCCTCGCATCGCATTACTAGCCATTGACGAAGCCCAGTCTGGCGCGCGAACATTCTCGACTTGCTTTGGGCCTAGCCACGAGTCTCAGGAAACGACGTTCGTGAAGATGACACGTCCCGTATTGAAGCCTTTGGTCAAGACAATGACTTCGCAAGTTAAATTCAAAAAGACAATAATAACAGGGACCAAGATCGACCAGGACGCGGTAGAGGAGGCACTGCAATCAACAGTGGCGAAGCAAGCAAGCGTCAATCGTGACGTTGCACCTTTACTCGGCGAGAATGACAGTGCAGCAAGAATCGAAAGAGTGCTAAACATATTCTTCGGCGCTGGATTTGCGGAAGATCTTCCTTGGGCTACGCGTCGGGAGTTACTCTTTTGGATGCAGGGGAGGTGTGTGGGTTTCAGCAGTATTCGTAGTCCTTAGCCTGACACATCTCAGACACCGTTTTCTCGCAGTTCTAATATATGGACTACTTCAAGCTGGGCCGTCCAAGGAGAACGTGTACGATATCCTGATGGATCTCGTCTCGAAGCTGTCGGGTCACGACGTCCGACGTCCTTCTGCCCCCGAATTTCCTTCGATTCAGGTCAATAATATTATTCACAGAATCATTCGAGAGCCGGAGTCTCCCGAGAACAAAGGTGAGTCTGCATCTCGTTGACACGATATACGTACTAAAACCAGCTTAGAGAAAATTCGCAACCTCGAGACAATCCTCGTGAACTTTCTTATTACTCGGCGTTATGATCGTCATCATCAGTGTATCACTCTCGAAAAGCTCGTCGAGGATGGCATCGGTAGATTTGCGAAACCATATTCTGGCAAACAGGCCATCGGTGTTATCTTCAATGAGAATCTCATCCTGGTTGCTCTTTGGGCATGGTTCAGCAAGCCTCTACCGGCCGGCAAGAGTCGTCTCCATCACTACCTTCAGCTTGGCAAGGCCTCTCCCACCCCATCCATCGCCGGCTTTGGCTGGGAAGACGTCGTGGCGTACATGCTCTGGCGATGGCTGGTTGGCACAGAACCTGTCAAGCTCAGCAAGATCTTCAACTTTATCCAGACTGAACCGGATTGGGCACATGAGGAGATATTCCTTGTGCAAACGATCATGAAAGATGAGGACAACAACACTAGAACACCAGGCAAGATCATCACAGTTCCGGCATTACCCGGGACAACTCTAGGCCTCAGCTATCAGACGAAAACACAAGAGGAAACGTTTCGCGCCATTCATGGAAAGGAGCTTGAGGACAACACGGGCGGCATATTTCAACAACGTGGATACACTTTTATCAAACCGGACGAGAATATGGGTACGTTGCGTTCGATATGGTCATGTGGTTGTCGTGTTGACCAACCGGCGAAAGGCCCAGATTTGTTGGCCATTGCACAACTACCAGACGAGACACGCCTTCTCATTGCGTTTCAGTGCAAAGATTGGGACGATTCACTGTCAACACAGGATGTTTTGGACAATCTCGTCAAGCTCGCTCCTGACGAGAAGGGCTGGTGGTGCAAAAAGGTCAGTGTACAGTGCTGCCCAGTTTCAGGACGCGTAATCAATCAATCTACAGGGAAAGAGATCCAAGCAGTGTCAAAGCTACGTCGATGCTATCGAACAGCTCTTCCCTGTTTCTGGCACCATGTACGAAGGCACCAACGCAGATGCGGAGGCCCCGACACATCACCATGTTCGTACAAGTGCCTCGGTGCAGCTCACTGCTGAGACCTATATTCATGGGAAAGCTCAAACTTGCATAGGACGTATATGAAGGACATCCTCGATGTGCTGTGCTGCGCGTCATTGTAGCACCAGAGCTCGACGAGCTGGACCAGGGCACCCACATCGGACCATGGCCTGCCGCACAGTTCTCTCTAGCCGCAAAGGAGTCTACGGTGGAGGAATTCAGTAGCGTCAGATTCGCGCTTCGAAAAGCTCAAGATGCTGAACAGCAAGAGATCAATGAGGCAAAATTGAGCAAGAAACGGCGGGCAGGGTCGCCGTTGCTGGCACCAGTTTCCACAAAGGCTCAGCGCACACTGAAGCTCACTGAGCCAGAAGAGGCTATCAACTTGTCGCAGAAGCGTCGCTCGGAGAAAGGGAGAACTTCCAGTGACCGGCTCAGGCATGCCAAATCGCGCAATCCCAAACAACGAGACAGCCAGTCCGCCCCTCCAGAAGATGTCATGGATGTCAGCAACGATGAATCTCGATCTGACGTTATGGATTCGAGGGACGACCTGGTCGAAGGAGGAAGTAGATATCTTTAGGTTAAGGCAAGTCATGCAACGCTGGTGTGATGATACGCGATTGGACAACATATATACTTGAAACGAGTCGCTAGCTGCTTGTCATTGTACAATGACCACGTCGAGCTCATGTCGCTCTTTCTGTCGTGCATGGTGCAAATATGAAACATCCAGTTCGGGTTCGTGGCTGCGTTGCAAAAGAGCATCGACCTGCAAAGTCGCAACTGGTGATTCACGTTTGGTTGGTAATCGGTAGGGGTCGGCAAAGCAGAGTACGCGGAGCATGCTGTAAGGCGGGACGCGGGCATTTATGGGTGGCAGGGATTTGATAACCGCCTTGACAGCCTGACGATGGCGGTTCGCCTAATTCAGGTCAACTTTGGGTCTGAAGGTTGCAGGCTGCGCACCTTTGGATAGAACATGAATGGCTGAATAGGAACAATCGTCGCACGACGACGTGCCGAGCGCGAGGATTCGGTTAGTTGCAGAGTGACAAGCACGACAGTTGTTGGGCCAAGATCGGCATGCCTCAAACGAAGAAAGAATATCAGATCGGCTCCCATGCCACCATCGGGAATGAGAAACGGGTGGTCGCCGTTACTGAGCCAACGGAGAACATTCTCCGGATGCTTGGCCGCGGTGATTGAAAACGAGCTTGGATACTTGATGCGAACATTGCCAGCGCGTGTGCACGGAGGAAGGATGATCTCAGCCGTTGCGTCCGACCAGCCGGGAATTGCACCTTGGAAGGTGAGATAATCGGATAGTTGGGTGGATTCGGAGGTAGACGACGTATGCAGTCGAAACAAATACGAGGCGAGACCGCCGACCAGACTCAAACTATGCGATACCTGCAACGGCCCATCCAGTTTTTGCCTCAGGAGCTGTCGATGTTGCATGAGTCGGGACTGTTGAGGATCCAGGTGAAGAGTCGGTAGAATACCAAAGGCTCCCAGATAGACGCGTGGTTGGTATCATTGTCGAGTAAAGCCAAGCTTAGTGAGACGTGATCCTGAACGTTCGACCACAGTTGGGTCTGCTGGTTCCGAAGGGCGTATGCAAACAGAGCCTCGCGCAGGTCTCTTGCAGCAAAACTTGCTGAACGATTGAAACTTGAGAACAGATATAACGCAGTAAAATAAATGACGCTACCTGACAGCTCACGATCTTGTCTTATGAGGTCATACAGCTGCTCAAGCTCCCGCTCGACGTTGTTGGTATCATACCCTGAGAGTGAGATAACGGCCATTTGGATAAAAGCATCGAGTTGATTCAGCCCTAGCATGAGCATGTGCTCCACGCAGTTGGCGAGAAAGCGGTGTCTACAAATAGTCAGGTCTCTGCTGTCATCATATTGAGTCACGCACCTGCCCTGCAACCAGGAGTGCATGCGGGCCACTTGTCCTTTGTTCAGCGGGCCGAGGAAATGGTGCACGTAATGCCTAGTACGCTCGATAGTGTCGAAAGAGCCAAGCTCGCAGAATGCGCACACTCGGGACTGGTTGGAGGTTCCGCTTTTGATAGCATCCCGAACGACGTTCATGTCGATCCGAGTTCCCGATACAACCACGCGTTGGGATGGGAAAGACGACGAGAAACAACGGACTACTTCCCACAACATAGGAGCATGTGTCTTCCTGTCCGACAATGCGTAGCTTGCCTGATGCATGCCAGACGCAACATTCGCCTCGTCTAGAGCGATGATGGCTAGGGGAAACGCACAGGACGAAATTAGTGTTGCAAGCTCCTGCTCGACTACAGCGGGCTGCAGAAGAGATACCCCTATACGCAGCCTGTCGAAAATGTCGTCGTCCGGAGTGTCGAAAATGATGTTTGACCGAAGCTGCAAAAGGAGCCACCTTTGGCGAGCAACCTGCTCCTCAACATTAAGCGACTGCACCAAATCACAAAACAATCTGAAAACAAGCAGCCGTGCAGCGATGATAGTATGAAACTCCCGGCGGGCGCGTTCAATGTTTGCTGCCAATGGTTGTGACCAAGTCGTTGGATGGCCTGTCAGCCTCGTGCCCCTAAGGAATCCTAAAACGAAGTGCAAGTCTGGCGAGCCGTAAGGAGTCTGTTGATTCGAAGCGCAGGTGAAGTAAAGTCCCCAAGTTCGGGACAATACTTCGAAGACCATCCGTGTCTTTCCTGTCCCTGAAGTATTTAATAAAATCCTGTGGGCACTAATGAGTAGCGTAAAGCAATCGGGACGAGCAGCTCACGTATGGTCGTCGTGAGACATAAACCGGTCGAGCCTCTCCGCAAACTGTGGGTCCACCTGGTCAAGGCTGCCGAGACCGTACAAAAGCATGTCTGGGCGATCTTGTTCTCCAAACTTGAGCATCCGCAGTTGATCTATACGGTCACGGTCCTCAGGCTTGGGCCATATATTGTCACCGTCGTATTCATGAGGTAGAAGCCACTCTGGGTGAGCGATGTCGCCTTGCAGAAATCGTCGAACGAGCGGTTCGTAAAATTCAAGTTCTTCGCGAACACCTGGCCACGCAGCGTCTGCAGTCATCATATCAGCATAGCGAGAACACGCGAGTCACGTATCGACAAACCAGACTCCATACAGGGCACGCGCGACGAATACTATATAGCTCAGTCACGCTCAATTGAGATCTGAGATATGACGAGCGTGCTGGTATTGAGTACTAGGGCTACACAGTGGGCCACAATGCGCGGAAGGCGCAAAGGTAGTGGTGACGATAAGCGCCAGCAACAAAGAGGTAGAGCCGTAGTAGCGGAGCACCAATGCGTGAACCAACCTTTGGCGCTCGCGGAGCTGATTGGGTGCCGGAAACAGAAGCGTTCCCGTTGATTCACCGCGCTGTTCTTATTCGTCGTTAAAACGATCAAATCGAGACATAACAGTCGGGTCGGCACTGGCTACGGAAAAACAGGCATCGTTATTTTCGAGCAACGTCGTCAATCACTATGTCACCTCGGTGCCGCTGTGCTCGTGCATGACGTGCTCTTTGCCTTGTTTGGGCTCATCGAAGCTATGTTGGCGCTGTCTGAAGCACAAACCATGGCGTTTTATTACCATATCGACTCTTCAACATCCAAGATTTCGACATACGCGGTCCAAGATCATCTTCTGCATACTGCTGCCATCACCTTGCCGTTCAAACGCGCGTGCTCCCTTTGTCGCGGCGTGGTATGGACATTTCCGGCGCCTTGCCCCGGAAATGACCTAGCTGCCAAAAATCACCCAGAAAAGTCTCGCTTGGTGGATATCCTTCACACCAACCACAGCCGGTACGGACGCCAGGGAGCCAATCACTCTCTTTACGCCGTCGACTGCAACGCAAACACGGACGGAAAACCAGCAGCTCTGCTGCTTGTAGGAAGTCAAACGTTCACCGACGATCAAGGTCACTCTCATTCTCTTCAACGTCAATGATGGCGCTCACTGACGGTGACGTAGCATACCTCCTCTGACCATTTTTGCACATTCCGTCTCGCTCGTCTAGCCCAAATCCCCATGTTAACATAGCTATCCATCATAAGCCTTATGTGACTCGTGCCCCTAGACTTGCACGTGCTGTCGGGCGCGCAAGTACGACTCGCTTGTTCATCGACTCGCTAACTAAGTCAGAACTCAACTTTGACCTGTAGACAATGGCGTTGAGAAGCATGATAGACACTCTAGTGAAGCGACACCACCCGATTGGGGCGCTAGATCTCGCGGTCCCAGCAAGCAGGGCAGCCGATCGTGAACCCTAGTTAAAATTCGTCTTGAAGCGGCGATATGGGCCGTGGCGAAGTCATGACCTGTTGCGACGATGTGGGTGCGCACAATGACATGGCTTCTGGCTCCAAGCGATGTCAGATATGAGGAGAATGCGACGCTGTTTAAGGTTACACTTTTCATGCTACAGTGGTGTAATGATACACGATTAGATAACGTATACAGGGAACGAATCGCGAACCGCTCGTCATGGCACGTCGACCACGTTGAGCTCGTGCCTTTCTTTCTGTCGCGCATGCTGCAGATATGAAACGTCTAGCTCGGGTTCATGGCTCCTTTGCAAAAGAGCACCGATCTGCAGACACGCAACCGGTGGTTCACGCGTTGTGGGTGGTCGAAAAAGATCTGCAAAGCACAGTATGCGGAGCATGCTGTACGGCTGGGAGTTGGACGCATGGGAGTCTGTGGGTGGCAAGGACTTGACAGCCGCAATGGCAGCGCTACGGTGCCGATTTGCCTGATTGATGTCAGCATTGGTGAAGGAGACTGCATACAACGCACCTTTGGATAGAGCATGCAGGGTTGAATCGGGACGATTGTAGTCTGACGACGCGGTGACCGAGAGAATTTTGCCAATTGTAAGGTGACAAGCACGACAGCCGTAGGGCCAAGGTCTACGTGCTTGAGACGAAGAAAGAACATAAGATCGGCTCCAAGGCCGTCGTCGGGAATAAGGAACGGATGTTCTCCGTTGGTCAGCCAGCGTAAAACGTTTTCCGGATGCTTGGCCGTGGTGATTGAGAACGCAGTCGGATGCTTGACGCGAACATGGCCAGCGCGTGTGCACGGAGGAAGGATGATTTCAGCCGTTGCGTCCGACCAGCCGGGAATGACACCTTGGAACGTGAGATAATCGCATAGTTTAGTGGGTTCGGAGGTAGAAGATGTATGCAGTCGAAACAAATACGAGGCGAGACCGCTGACCAAACTCAAACTATGCGATACCTGCAACGGCCCATCCAGTTTTTGTTTCAGGAGCTGTTCGATGTTGCATGACTTGGGACTGTTGAGGATCCAGGTGAAGAGTCGGTAGAACACCAAAGGCTCCCAGATAGACGCGTGGTCGGTATCATCGTCGAGTAAAGCCAACCCTAGCGAGACGTGATCCTGAACGCTCGACCACAGTTGGGTCTGCTGGTTCCGAAGGGCGTATGCAAACAGAGCCTCGCGCAGTTCTCTTGCAGCAAAACTTTCTAGCAGAAAAATGAGCGGAGGATAACACGGTACACTTTCTATGACGCTACCTGACAGCTCATGATCCTGCCTAATAAGGCTGTACAGGTGTTTCAACTCCCACTCAACGTCGTTGGTATCAAACCCTGAGAGAGACATGACGGCCATTTGGATAAAAGCGTCGAGTTGATTCAACCCCAGCATGAGCATGTGCTCCACGCAGTTCGCAAGGAAGCGGCGTCTGCAAACGGTTAGGTCTCTGCTGTCGTCAAGCTGAGTTACGCACCTGCCCTGGAACCAGGAGTGCATGCGGGCCACTTGTCCCTTCTTCAACGGGCCGAGGAAATGGTGCACGTAATGCTTAGTACGTTCGGTAGTATCGAAACTGCCGAGCCCGCAGAATTCGCGCACTCGAGACTGATTGGAGGTTCCGCTTTCGATGGCATCCCGAACGACGTTCACGTCAATCCGAGTTCCCGATACTACCAGGCGTTGGGCTGGGAAAGACGATGAGAAGCAACGGACTACTTCCCACAATACAGGAGCATGTGTCTCCCCGTCCGACAACGCGTAGCTTGTCTCGTACATGCCAGACGCAACATTCGCCTCGTCTAGAGCGATGATGGCTAGGGAAAACGCACAAGACGAGATCAGTGTTGCAAGCTTCTGCTCGACTACGACGGGCTGTAGGAGAGATACACGCATACGCAGCCTGTCGAAAATGTCGTCGTCCGGAGTGTCGAAAATGATGTTTGACCGAAGCTGCAAAAGTAGCCACCTTTGGCGAGCAACCTGCTCCTCAACATTGAGCGACTGCACCAAGTCACAGAACAATCTAAAAACAAGCAGCCGTGCAGCGATGATATTATAAAAATTCCGGCGGGTGCGAGCAATGTTTGCTGCCAGTGGTTGCGGCCAAGTCGTTGGATGGCCGGTCAGCCTAGTACCTCCAAGAAATCCTAAAACAAACTGCAAGCCGTAAGGAGTCTGTTGATTTGATGCGCAAGTAAAGTAGAGTCCCCAAGTTCTGGACAGTACTTCGAAGACCATCCGTGTCTTCCCCGTCCCTGATGTATTCAATAAAATACTGTGGGCACTAATGAGTAGCGGAAAGCAATCGGGACGAGCAGCTCACGTATGGTCGTCGTGAGACATAAACCGGTCGAGCCTCTCCGCAAACTGTGGGTCCACCTGGTCAAGGCTACCGAGACCGTACAAGAGCATGTCTGGGCGATCTTGTTCTCCAAACTTGAGCATCCGCAGTTGATCTATACGGTCACGGTCCTCAGGCTTGGGCCATATACTTTCACCGTCGTATTCATGAGGTAGAAGCCACTCTGGGTGAGCGATGTCGCCTTGCAGAAATTGACGAATGAGCGGTTCGTAAAATTCAAGTTCTTCGCGAACACCTGGCCACGCAGCGTCTGCAGTCATATATCAGTATAGCGAGAACACGCGGGTCACGTGTCGACAAACCAGATTCCATGCAGAGGGATGCGCGGGGATACGATAAAGCTTAGTCGCGCTCAACTGAAATCTGCGATATGACGAGCGTGCTGGTATTCAGTACTAGGGCTACACAGTGGGCTACGATGCGCGGAAGGCGCAAAGGCAGCGGTGACGATAAGCGCCAGCAACAAAGAGGTAGAGCCGTTGTAGCGGAGCACCAATGCGCGAACTCAACCTTTGGCGCTCGCGGAGCTGGTTGGGTGCCGAGTCGGAAACAGAAGCGTTCCCGTTGATCACCGCGCTGTTCTTATTCGTTGTTAAAACGATCAAATCGAGACATAACAGTCGGGTCGGCACTGGCTACGGGAAAACAGGCATTGTTATTTTCGAGCATGTCGCACGCTGCCGCCGTGCTCGTGCATGACGTGCTCTTTGCCTTGTTTGGGCTCATCGAAGCTATGTTGGCGCTGTCTGAAGCACAAACCATGGCGTTTTATTACCATATCGACTCTTCAACATCCAAGATTTCGACATACGCGGTCCAAGATCATCTTCTGCATACTGCTGCCATCACCTTGCCGTTCAAACGCGCGTGCTCCCTTTGTCGCGGCGTGGTATGGACATTTCCGGCGCCTTGCCCCAGAAATGACCTAGCTGGCAAAAATCACCCAGAAAAGTGTCGCTTGGTGGATATCCTTCACACCAACCACAGGCGGTACGGACGCCAGGGAGCCAATCACTCTCTTTACGCCGTCGACTGCAACGCAAACACGGACGGAAAACCAGCAGCTCTGCTGCTTGTAGGAAGTCAAACGTTCACCGACGATCAAGGTCACTCTCACTCTCTTCAACGTCAATGATGGCGCTCACTGACGGTGACGTAGCATCCCTCCTCTGACCATTTTTGCACATTCCGTCTCGTTCGTCTAGCCCAAATCTCCATGTTAACATAGCTATCCATCATAAGCCTTGTGTGACTCGTGCCCCTAGACTTGCACGTGCTGTACGGGCGCGCAAGTACGACTCGCTTGTTCAATCGACTCGCTAACAAGTCAGAACTCAACTTTGACCTGTAGACAATGGCGTTGAGAAGCATGATAGACACTCTTGTGAAGCAACACCCACCCGATTGAGGCGCTAGATCTCGCGGTCCCAGCAAGCAGGGCAGCCGATCGTGAACCCTAGTTAAAATTCGTCTTGAAGCGGCGATATGGGCCGTGGCGATGTCATGACCTGTTGCGACGATGTGGGTGCGCACAATGACATGGCTTCTGGCTCCAAGCGATGTCAGATATGAGGAGAATGCGACGCTGTTTAAGGTCACTCTTTTCATGCTACAGTGGTGTAATGATACACGATTCAGTACGTATACAGGGAACGAATCGCGAACCGCTCGTCATGGCACGTCGACCACGTTGAGCTCATGCCTTTCTTTTTCTCGCGCACGCTGTAGATATGAAACATCTAGCTCAGGTTCGTGGCCCCTTTGTAAGAGCGTAGTGATCTGCAGACACGCAACCGATGGTTCACGCTTTGTAGGTGGTCGAAAAGGATCCGCAAAGCACAGTATGCGGAGCATGCTGTAAGGCTGGGAGTTGGTGGTGCGGGAGTTGGTGGGTAGCAAGGACTTGACAGCCGCAATGGCAGCGGTACGGTGCCGACTTGCCTGATTGATGTCAGCATTGGTGAAGGAGACTGCATACAACGCACCTTTGGATAGAGCATGCAGGGTTGAATCGGGACGATTGTAGCGTGACGACGCGGTGACCGAGAGAATTTTGCCACTTGCAAGGTGACAAGCACGACAGCCGCAGGTTTAAGGCTGAGGTGCTTGAGACGAAGAAAGAACATGAGATCGGCCCCAAAGCCATCGTCGGGAATGAGGAACGGATGTTCTCCATTGCTCAGCCAAGATAAAACGTTATCCGGATGCTTGGCCGCGGTGATGGAAAACGAGGTCGGATACTTGATGCGAACATTGCTAGCGCGTGTGCGCGGAGGAAGTATGATTTCGGCCGTTGCGTCCGACCAGCCGGGAATGACACCTTGGAACGTGAGATAATCGGATAGTTTGGTGCGTTCGGAGGAAGAAGATGTATGCAATCGAAACAAATACGAGGCGAGACCGCCGACCAGACTCAAACTATGCGATACCTGCAACGGCCCATCCAGTTTTTGTTTCAAGAGCTGTTCGATGTTGCATGAGTCGGGACTGTTGAGGATCCAGGTGAAGAGTCGATAGAATACCAAAGGCTCCCAGATAGACGCGTGGTTGGTATCATCGTCGAGTAAAGCCAAGCTTAGTGAGACGTGATCCTGAACGCTCGACCACAGTTGGGTCTGCTGGTTTCGAAGGGCGTATGCAAACAGAGCCTCGCGCAGTTCTCTTGCAGCAAAACTTTCTAGCAGAAAAATGAGCGGAGGATAACACGGTACACTTTCTGTGACGCTACCTGACAGCTCATGATCCTGCCTGATAAGGCCGTACAGGTGTTTCAACTCCCACTCAACGTCGTTGGTATCAAACCCTGAGAGAGAGATAACGGCCATTTTGGATGAAATTCTTGAGTTGATTCAGCCCTAGCATGAGCATGTGCTCCATGCAGTTGGCGAGAAAGCGGTGTCTACAAATTGTTAATCCTGTGTCGCAGTCACATTCAAGTACGCACCTGCCCTGGAACCAGGAATGCATGAGCGCCACCTGTGCCTTGGTCACCGGACCCAGAAAGTGGTGCACATAGCGTTTAGTGCGTTCGATGCTGTCGAAAGAGCCGAGCGCGCAGTACGAGAGCACTCGGCGTCGATTCGACGTTCCGCTTTCGATGGCGTCTCGAACGACGTTCATATCGATCCGAGTGCCCGACACAACCAGCTGTTGGTTTGGGAATGTTGAGGATAGATGGCGCACTAATTCCCTCAAGACCGGAGCAAAAGTCTTGCCGTCCGACATCGCGTAACTCTCCTCGTGCATGCCGGATGCAACGTTGGCCTCATCTAGGGCAATGATAGACAGGGGAAACGTGCAGGATAAGATCAGCGACGCCAGACGGTTCTCAACCAAAACGGGGTCCAACAGAGATATATGCGCATGTAACCTGTCAAAAAGGTCGTCGTCCGGAGTGCCAAAGATGATGTCGGATCGAAGCTGTAAGAGCAGCCACTTCTGGCGAGCAACGTGATCATCAACATGAAGAGACTGAACTAAGTCGCAAAATAATCCAAATACTAGCAGTCGTGAAGTGATGATGTTGTTAAGGGTCTGGCGAGCGCGTTGAACGTTTTCGTCTAGTTGTTGTGGCCAGGCAGTCGGATGACCGGTGAGCTTCATGCCATCCAGGTCTATAAGAGCCAATCCCAAGTCTGATGAGCCGTAAGGAGTTTGCTGATCCGAAGCGCAGGTGAAATAGAGTCCCCATGTTCGAGACAAGACCTCAAAGACCATCCGCGTCTTGCCTGTCCCAGAGGCGTTCAGTAAGACCCTGCAAGACCTATGAGAGCCACAAGGTGATGATTTAAGGCGGCTCACATATGCTCGTCGTGTGACATGAAATCATTTAGCCTCTGCGAAAACTGGGGGTCCACTTGGTCGAGGCTGCCGAGACCATACAACAACATGTCTGGCCGATCCTGTTCTCCGAATTTGAGCATTCGGAGTTGATTTATGCGCAGACGGTCCTTTGGGTCCGGCCATATCCTTTCGCCATCGTACTCCTGAGGTGGAATCCATTCTGGGTGCGCAATGTCGCCTTGCAGAAATTGACGAATGAGGACTTGGTAAGATTCGAGTTCCTCCTGAACCCCATGCCACGCAGCGTCTGCGCGCATCATGTTAGCACAGCGAGAACACACGATTTACGCGTCGGCGTGTAGACGAACCAGACTTCATACCGAGCACGCGCAATAGATACTGTACGGCTTGGTCGCGCTCGATCAGGAATTGGAATATAACGAGCGTGCAGGTATCTAGCACTGAATTCAAGCTGGAAGCACGATGCACAGAAGGCGCAGATGTAGCGGTGATTATAAGCGCCAGCGACAAAGAGGCAAGAGCTGTTGTAGCGGAGCACCAATGCGCGAACTAGCGCTTCAAGGGAACGGAAGCAATCCCAACGCTTCCCCTGTTTATCGCTACAACCGTCGAACAAGACATGGCAGTAACTTCAGCGCTGCTGACCTTTCAGCCCTGTTCACGATCCGTTCGCGACTTGAGTTCGTCAAACACAGATGTCTCGAGAAGTATCCGGTCGCCCTCTATCTGATCCACCGCGGCCAACATGGCCTCGCGCCTCATCAAGACTCACGTGAAGGGATCGACTAATCCCCGCCTCGCCAACCAATCACCAACCAACTTCGCCAGCTGACGTGCAGCTGAAATCGCCCTCTTAGAACTGATGTAGAAATTGATGGCGGCCAATGACTGAAGTTCGCTGTGCACGAGGTCACCCTCGATTTCCAAAATTACAACATGTCTGCCTCACGAAAGGTGGTATCATACGTCCCATCAAATGCAAAAGAAGCCTACATCACATGCTTCCGCTGAGGACGCCCGAATGCGGAAAGACATATCTGACTTCCTGCCTTTTTAGCACAATGCAACCAGGCTCCCGGCACCGCGAAGCGTAAGAAGCCTCGCGAATTGAATAACCCTTTGGTCGCCACAAGCCCGCCACACGCACGTATAAAACTCGTGGCCTCGTTCGGCGGAGCTGGTTTTTCACTTCGCCCTCCTTTCACTCTCACATCGTTCGCATTAACCATGTCGCAGCCGTGGCCAGTCCCGGACTGGGTGACCAACCTTCCCGATGAGGAGAAGCGTGGAAGGCTGGAGTACATTCACCTCGACGGGAAGCGCAACCGCTACGGGAGTGCACTAGTTCGCTTTCTCAACACATGGTCAGTCATCGTGGAAGGCGCGCCAGATGGAAAATACCCGCCACCTGAATTCCTTCGTGAGGGTGATCCTCTTTGGCCAACCATACAGGAGACCACAGAGAATATCGCCAAGGCGACAAGCTTCGACCAAGTTGCCGCAATCATAGATAAATTGAATGCGTGTACGTAGCTCCTACCCAGAGTATTCGAGCACCTCATTGAACTCCCCACAGTCCTTCAGCAAGACGACGTTCAACTGTCTGCTCTCAATCAGGGTCGACACGGTGCGTTCTCTGCCACACGTGCTACTACTTGCGTCTTATTTGGTGCTCATGATATGCAGATACTCGGCACCAGAGTGCGTCTCTTTCTGGCAACTCTCCATTTCCAGCTAATGTAGATAACACTATAGATGAGTCGGGTAACCCTCTGCCGGCGCCCTACACCTTCCTGGACGTCGAATCGGTGCAAGAAGACGTCGATGCCATCGTCAATCCGTTCATCGAGAAAGCATTGCAGCCTGACGGAATACTTCACCCGAACACTCTTCGCTGGGGTTTTCCGTCACACATGATCTGGCACCCACCGCAGGCATGGAAAGAAGACTATCCTGAGGTTTATAATCATTTGCAGACCATGACCATCCCCATTGTTCCGCTCTCCAAGAAGAACGAGCCCGACATGTTGCTCTATGCCTTGGGCAGCTTTGACACCGTGGAACCTCAGATCTCTGACAAGCTGGGTAGTCTCAAGCGCCGGTTTATGTTCGCATCTCAGTCAACTTACTTTCGTGATTGTAATTGACTGACTGCTTCTCAGGCTACTTGCAGACACATCTGGTGCCGGCAAGACGCGCTTCATCTTCGAATATCTCGCTTGCGTTGAGTGGGGCTTCTATTTTACTTTTGAAGTAGACCCAGTCACATCTCCTTACGGGTCAGCGGATCTCACCGACGCCATTGTGCTTATGCACGATCAACGGTTTCGCCACGCTGATCAGCAACCTTTCGTTCCTGTCGTTGAACATTCCGATGTGTCCGATGAAGATAGTGTCGAGAAGCGACGAGCTCGCTGGGTGTCTCGATGGCAAAACAATAGTGCTATCGCCGAGCACGCGTTCACCAACCTCCTGCTCGCTCGCATGCTGGTCTACCAGGCATTCTGCAAGGCAGTTAGAAACAGCGGCGAGGTCAACCGCGCCACATTGCAACGTACTTGGTGTCTTCTGCAGGTCGCACCTCACCTTTCAGGGCTTGGCGACATCTTCCTCCGGATGTTTCGTGCTGTCAGACTTGTCGACACGAAGGTCGCTCAGAACCTTATTACGAACTTGGTGCGCCAATTGAGAGCCGCAGGATTTCCTTCTCTGCGGACACTGGCTGTCGATGAGGCACAGTCTGGCACGCGTACATTCTCGACGTGCTTTGGTCCCAACCCAAAGTCGCAAGCAACCGAGTTTGAGAAGATGACACGGCCAGTCCTCAAGCCATTTGTCGAAGCCGTGTTTAAACGCGGTAAATTCAATCGGCTCATTGCGTCAGTGGCGAAGCAAGGCAGTCTCGATCGCGATGTCGCGCCTTTACTCGGCCAGAACGACGACGAAGCAAGAATTCACAGAGTTCTCGACATATTCTTTGGCGACGGGTTTTCTGGGCGTCTTCCTTCAGCTACGCAGCGGGAGATACTCTTTTGGATGCAGGGACGGTCAGTGTATTTCCATAGTGTGCGATGTTCACTGCCAACACTCTTTAGACATCGTTTCCTTGCAGTCATGGTGTACGCACTACTTCAAGCAGGGCCATCTGAGGATAACGTGTACGACATACTAATGGATCTGGTCTCCAAGCTCTCGGGACATGACATACGACGTCCCGATGGGCCCACCTTTCGGTCGATCGACGTCAACAACATCATTCCCAAGATCATTCGAGCACCGGAGACCCCTGAACACAATGGTAAGATTATGACTATCATAATGATATAGAGCGCTGATTGTAGTTTAGAGAGAGTTCGGGATCTTGAGACAGTCTTGGTGAACTTTCTCATAACCCGGCGTTATGATCGGCACCAGCACTGTGACACTCTCGAAAAGCTGGTTGAGATCGGTATTGGTAGATTCGCAAAGCCTTTCGCCGGTAAACAGGTGATCAAGGTCATTTTTAACGAAAATCTCATCTTGATTGCGCTGTGGGCGTGGTTCAGGCTGGCACCGCCAGGCGGTAAGAGTCGCCTGCACCGCTATCTTCAGCTCGGCAAAGCCGCTGCAAATCCAGCAATTGCGGGCTTTGGATGGGAAGACGTTGTGGCATACATGCTCTGTCGCTGGTTTGTCGGAGCGCAACCCGTCCAGCTCAATACGGTGTTCGACTTCTTTGGAAGGGAACCTACTTGGGCGACGGATACAGCTTCCCTAGTGCAGACCCTCCTAGAGGACCAAAGCAGTGACGCTAAGACGGCAGGCAAGATCACCGCGGTTTTGGCTTCGACTGGAACGACTCTCGGCCTCAGCTACCAGACAAGTAAACCTGAGCAAACCTTTAAGGCTATCCAGCCGAGACTGCTGGAGGAAGATACAGGCGGTATATTTCAACAGCGGGGCTACGCATTCATCAAGCCCGACGAGTCAATGGGTTCGTTTCTTCAATAGTATCAGGCGAACACGATTAACCGATGTATCCTGCAGGTCCAGACTTGCTTGCCATTGCACGGCTTTCAGATGGAACTCTCCTCCTGATAGTTGTGCAGTGCAAAGACCTCAACAGGCAACTGTCTGTGACGGAGATTCTGAAGAATCTTGATAAACTTGCTCCACATGAGAAGGGGTGGTGGTTCAAAAATGTGCGCATGTCGCCAATAAGCTGCGGCCGCGACTCACAAATTTTCAGGGAGCTCGATCTCAGAAGTGCAAAGAGTATGTCGAAGCCATTGAGAAGCTCTTCCCAGTGCGTGGCACGAGGTACGAGGCCACAGATGCGGACACTCCGCCGACTCGCGAAGTTCGCCCGAGCACCTCGGTGAGTGCTACTAGCATTTTCTTAGTCGGGTAAGGCAAACTCAAAACAATTAGAACGCGTACAAAGGCCATCCTCGATGCGCAGTACTGCGCGTCATCGCGGCACGACAGCTGGAAGATCTGGGCGAAAACGCACGCATCGGCCCTTGGCCTGCCGCAAAGCTATCTTCTGCTGCGATGCAATGTACGGCGGAGGAGTTCGATAGCGTCAAAGTTGCGCTTCAGGATGCCCAAGATGCCCAGCAGGTCGAGATCCAAGAGGCACTTAAGAGCCATGAAGCGCGCCGATCTCTCGCGACGGCACTGCTACCAGTGCCCACGAGGACGCCCATTCGGCGGCTGCTAAAGCTCCGCACGACAGAGCAAGTTTCTCTGGCTGCTTCCATATCTCAGAGCATCCAAACGCTAAATAAGCGCATTGGTAAGGCGGCGCCCTCCCGGTCCGGGCACGCCAAATCGCGCAGTTTCAGCAAGCGGGGTACGCGGAGCCGATCTGCATCATCTGCTCCAAGCGACTCCATGAGCATCAGCGACGATGCGCGCCTCAGCGACGACATGAACGCCATCGACCATCCGCCTGCAAGCGACGATGGGGGCCTCAGCGACGACATGAGCCTTGGTGACGAGATAGGCTTCGCCGCCTATGACGATCCATGTCAACCGTCTAGCTCGAAGCTATCGCAAGGCTGACGGAGGAAGAGATGATCTTTCAAGTTTTACACCTGATTAGCCCAGAGTGGTCACGGTGGAATCAGAATAGCGCATGAATAGAACGAAGTGTTCACCGTTACCTGAGGCAGTTCAGCCATGTATGTTTGAGCGCGGTGCAGCTCCGAAGGGCTATGAGGAGCTTGTCAATCTACAGCGCATGTGAGATCTCGGCGGGAAGGAGATTGAGCTTTTGCAGCGGAGCACCGAAACGCAACCTTGTTTCGCGACTACCGAGGGATGACGAGCAAAGCGTTGGGTTTCCCGCCGCAAGAACCTGAGGTGCGCATCATGCGCTGTTGCATCGTCTGTTGTATGCTCACACTCTCTGTACAATAGGCGGATAAGGAGAGCAGGGTACTTGTGATCCCGAAGGATGGGAAGGACGCCGTCATGTACAAGGGTAAGCAGCATGGTACTAAATGTTGATGCTCGACTTACAAACATGTCTCAGGGAAGCTCAAGTACGATTCATTAGTCCCTTTCCTCGACTCGCTAGCAAAGGGCGAGCTCGACCTAGACACGTACCCGATAGCAGACGCTAAAGTCGTCGAGGAGGGCGAGAAGGAGGTCAAGGAGGCAATGGACCGGAACGAGACGTTCGAGGAGGACGAGAAGCAAGAGCACAAGGGCAAGAAGAAGAGCAAGAAGGAGAGCATGGGCGCCGGCTCGGAGGAGCTGTGACCTGTTCTCACTGCTCTCAGAACGTGTCTTGATTCCTGTGATTTTTTGGAGGCATACATTGGCTAATATAGTGCACCAAGACTGGTGCTGATGCTAATCTCAGTTCGTGGCTGTCTGTTCCTGCTGTGGTTGTTCAGTAGAGGTACAGGGCGGCTTGTTGCCGGTCTGACTACACCTTGTCCTCCTGCAGTTTCGCTAAATTTTCGCCGCGCTGAACAGCCTGCATGAAACGCCTCGATACAGATACATTAGCTTGCGTGTTCGAGTGGACGGCTTTTCAAGCGGAATACTGTCAGTTCGGTTCTGGATTCGACGGATCGGCGTGGCCACGTCCTCTCCCAGCTGCCTTCACTCTCGCAGCTGTATGCCAGACCTGGCGGGCCGTTGTATTGCGGACATCGTTCTTATGGAGAGACGTCCAGTACTGCGTCAATGACGAACTAGAGAACGATGACGTTCCACTCTATATCGCGCTTCTGCTGGAGCGGTCGGGAATCTGCACTCTAAACCTGGTCGTTCAGTACACGACCTTTGCAGATACTGTCAAGCTCGCCAACAAGACACTATCCGCACTCATGCCCCGCGTTCGCAGGCTTCATGTCGATGTTGCGTGGCCGTGCGTTCCACCTTCGATCTGCGACGACTCGCTCTCATGCCTCCAGCTGCCCACACCCCATCTGGAGATCTGTAGCGTATTTCACGAGAAGCAGTTTGATCATGAGCTTTTCTCGAACGTGCGATGGTATCCGGGCGCTTTCCTTCCGTATACGCCGAAACTTACAGTGCTGCTTGCTGGTATGATTCCATTACACACAGTTGGGCACGCCCTTGTCAACCTCATAACTCTATCATCGTTCGATCAGAGTTGGTTGGGCGCACGTATCTCTGTGGACCAAATTCTGCAGCGTTGCCCGTCGCTGCAGTCAATCGGCGTTGTATCCAGCTCGATCAGCGGACATAACTCGGCCCAGGATCCTGTGGAGACTGAACGACCTATCATCCCGATCTCGTTACAGAGTATCGCTTCCGGGATCAGTGTGCTCCTCCGTGGTCACGGCCCTGTTGACTTTTCTGGCCTTACTCACCTCGACCTCACGGAACCTGCGGATGCCACGATTTGGAGCACACCCGAGGCATCCATTTTCCTCTCCAAAGGAACCTTTCCGCGCCTTGTATCGCTCGTCATTCCTTTCCTCGACTGTGAGCAAAATTCAGACGTTCGGCTGTTCATTTGCGCGCAATACACACAAAATCTGAGTAGAGAATAACTATACAGATTCTGGAGGTCGGGTGTATCCTTCTTCCAAAACTGGGCAGATCCGAACCGCATTGCGCTCTTACCCGACCTCCGGCGGCTGACGATAGTCCACCATTCGCGGAGGCTCAGAAATAAGGTGTTCTTTCCGCTCGCGACCTTCCTCGCGGCGCGTGAGGACGCAGGTCTGTCCACGGCTATCGAATCTTGCACGCTGTACCGGAGGCCCAGCATGCCGCCGCCTGCCGAGGACCTGCTTGATGCCGCGCGCGTCTCGCAGACGGTGGTTGTTTCGCGGTGCACGTGGAAGATGCCATTCGGTACGGCTGGCGGTGTTTAATCGTTCCTTATTACTGCAATCAACATGCATTCGTTGTCTCTTCTCGCGGATGCAGCTGTAGACCTCGATGGTTATTGTAACTCCTTCACCGAGCTGTTGGGTCCCCAAATATAGCACGTTTGATGGGAGTCATGTGATCAGTACCAGACCGAGGGTGCTGTTCGTCACTATACACGGACTTCACATACCGACCACTCTCCAAGTTCTCAACACAATGATTTCAATGTTTCGATCACGCTGATGCGCTGAACATCAGTAAATCGGTTGAGGGACAGGCGTTATACCAGGGAGACCGAACTTCCGAGTCTCGACAACGAACTTGATGGCAGACTTCCCGTGTGAATTTACAGCTGCACGAAATAATTACTGACAAGTCCTTCTGCTCCGACGTGGAAGCGGGGAAGAAGATTGAGCCTTCCAGTGTTAGCGGACTTAGCCGAGCTCAAACAGCTACAGTCCTTCTTGTCACTTGGAGCCGAACGGTTTCCCGCACCATCCTATAACATCTTGCACTTTGCTGGCGCTTAGCGGCCAGGGTGATTTTGTTGTCGCTTCAGGTCCCCGTGTCCTAAACATCGATGTTTGGAAACTCGTTGCCTGCGATCTTGCCCTCTGGCCACGCTAGCGGCTCAGAATCACAACATGTCCGCCTCACCAACGCATTATTAATCCGTGCCCATCGGAACAGGACCTTCTGTCGGGTCTGTTAGCGCATCAGACCGTGCGCTCACTCAATGCGCCCTGGTGCCGTTGCTGATCCCTTGTATACGCACTCTACACAATTGAGCATCTTCGTTGAAAACGCCTAATGGAGCTGACGCGCAAAATCATTGTTGTACTATTGTTGCCATACTACTCAGCGCCTCGGAGCGCAGGAGGCCTTTCACTTTGACAATCACAAAGCATGAGTAAAAAGTCGCCGCCGTTTAGCGGTGCCCAAGCTTTGTCTCACATCCTTTCTCACTCCCGTCCAACCCCATCATCCATGCAGGTACCAGACTGGGCTCAGCAGCTCTCTCATGAGGTCAAGAGCGAAGGGCTTGCCGGACTTCGTTTCGTGCTCAACCAGACATGGAACCGTCACCTCAGCCCCCGCGACCGTTTCCTTCAAGTCTGGAACAATGTCACATCCCTTGCACCAGATGCAAGATATCCAACTCCCAGATACCTCGATGAAAAGCATCCTCTTTGGCCAGTTGTTGAGGCAGCCCTGCAGAGTATGACCCAGGCGGAGGACTTCGATCGATTTGCCATGATCATCGACGATATAAATCTACGTACGTTGCTTCATCGTATTCACTGCTCAGACGACCTCATATCTTTTCAGAACTGCATGACGATTTTATGCAAATACCTGCTCTCAATAGGCAACGGCGAGGTAGGTTATGTTGCCACAACTCGTGCGTACTCCTATGCTGACCAAGAAATAGAAATGGCGGAAGAGGCACTTAAAGGCAACATCAACAAGGGTGCATATATGACTCAACTGCTCCGCACAGGATCACACTCACACATCCGTAGCATCGATGCTGCAGCCATACACTTTCGTCGACTTTGAATCGGTCCAAGAGGAAGTCGAAGCCATTGCCAACGACTTCATCGAGAAAGCCCAGCTGCATGGAGGAATCCTTCACGCGGAGACAATTCAGTTGGGTTTCCCGAAGGACATGATCTGGCAGCTCCCAGAGGCATGGAAAGAACACTATCCTGACGTTTATCAGCACTTGCAAAAAATGACGATCCCGAACATACCTTTTTCCGAGCCGAAGGCACCCGACCTCTTGCTCTACGCTTTGGGCAGCTTTCAGGATGTGGACCCAAACATCAATGGTAGATTGAGTGATACCCGCCCATCCATGTTCGCATTTTCACTTTGTTTTATGAACCTATTTGACAAGTTACTTTTAAGGCTACTTACAGACACGTCTGGCGCTGGGAAAACGCGCTACGTTCTCGAATATCTTGCTCAAATCGAGTGGGGCTTTTACTTCACTTTCGAAGTTGATCGGACAACATCCCCTTATGGGTCAGCGGACTTAACCTACGCTATTATCCTCATGAGTGATCAAAGGTTCCGGCTTCCTGATCAGGACCCTTTTTTGGCCGTTGTCAACGCTTCCGACACCTCTGATGGCGACAGTGAAGAAAAACAGCAGGCGCGATGGCAGTCACGGTGGCAAAATAACGAAGAAATCGCTGCGCACGCGTTCACTAACCTCCTACTCGCCCGACTGTTGGTCTATGAGGCGTTTTATAAGGCGGTTGTGAGAAGCGGCGAGGACAACGAAGCTACTTTACGACGCGCTTGGTGCCTTCTGCAGGTCGCTCCTCACCTCTCTGGGTGTGGGGACATCTTCCTTCGAATGTTTCGTGCCGTTCGGCTTGTCAAGAACAAGGTCGCTAACGACCTCGGCCAGGTCTTGCTGAACCGCTTAGCTACAGCACGGTTTCCTCACATCGCAATACTGGCCATTGACGAAGCTCAGTCTGGCGCGCGAACATTCTCAACTTGTTTTGGGCCCAGCACCAAGTCTCAGGCAACAACGTTCGTGGAGATGACACGTCCCGTTCTGAAGCCTTTGGTCAAGACGATGACTTCGCTGGTTGATTTCAAGAAGACGATGGTAACAGGAACCAAGATCGACCAGAACGCAGTAGTGGAGGCACTGCAATCTACAGTGGCGAAGCAAGTCAGTGTCGATCGTGATGTTGCATTTTTACTCGGCGAGAATGACAATGCAGCAAGAATCGAAAGAGTGCTGAACATATTCTTTGGCACTGGATTTGCGGAAGACCTTCCTCTAGCCACACGTCGGGAATTACTCTTTTGGATGCAGGGGAGGTTTGTGGGATTCAGCAGTATTCGTAGTCCTTAGCCTGACACATCTCAGACACCGTTTTCTCGCAGTTCTAATATATGGACTACTTCAAGCTGGGCCGTCCAAGGAGAACGTGTACGATATCCTGATGGATCTCGTCTCGAAGCTATCGGATCACGACGTCCGTCGTCCTACTGGCCGCTCTTTTCCTTCGATTCAGGTCGACAATATCATTCCCAGAATCATTCGAGGACCGGAGACTCCCGAGAACACAGGTGAGACTTCATCTTGTTGACAAGATATACGCATTGAAACCAGATTAGAGAAAGTTCGCCACCTCGAGACAATCCTCGTGAATTTTCTCATCACTCGGCGTTATGATCGCCATCAGCACAGTGATACTCACGAAAAGCTCGTCGAAGATGGCATCGGTAGATTTGCGAAACCATATTCCGGCAAGCCGACGATCAGAGTAATCTTCAACGAGAATCTCATCCTGGTTGCCCTTTGGGCATGGTTCAGCAAGTCTCTACCGAACGGGAAGAGTCGCCTCCATCACTACCTTCAGCTGGTCAAAGCATCTGCTGAGCCGTCCACCGCTGGCCTTGGCTGGGAAGACGTTGTGGCGTACATGCTTTGGCGATGGCTAGTTGGTACAGAACCTGTCAAGCTCAGCAAGATCTTCGACTTTATCCAGACTGAACCGAGCTGGGCACATGAGGAGATATTCCTTCTGCAGACGATTATGGAAGATGAGGACAGCGACACTGGGACACCAGGCAAGATCATCACAGTTCCAGCCTCACCCGGAACAACTCTAGGCCTCAGCTATCAGACAAGAACAGAACTGGAAACGTTTCGCGCCATTCAGGGAAAGGAGATTGAGAAAGACACGGACGGCATATTTCAACAGCGTGGATATACTTTCATCAAACCGGACCAGAATATGGGTACGTTGCGTTCGATAGGGTCATCTCGTGTTGACCAACCGGCGAAAGGCCCAGATTTGCTGGCTTTTGCACAACTGCCAGACGGGACACGCCTTCTCATTGTGTTTCAGTGCAAAGACTGGGGCAATTCACTGTCAACGCAGGATGTTTTGAACAATCTCGTCAAGCTCGCTCCCGACGAGAAGGGCTGGTGGTGCAAAAAGGTCAGTGTGTAGTACTGCCCAGTTTCAGGACGCGCGACCAATGAATCTACAGGGAAAGAGATCCAAGCAGTGTCAAAGCTACGTCGAAGCTATCGAAAAGCTCTTCCCTGTTTCCGGCATGTACGAAGGCACCAACGCAGATGCGGACGCTCCAACACATCACCATGTTCGTACAAGTGCCTCGGTGCAGCTTATTGCAAAGCTCAAACTTGCATAGGACGTGTATGGAGGGCATCCTCGATGTGCTGTGCTGCGCGTCATTGTAGCACCAGAGCTCGACGAGCTGGACGAGGGCACCCACATCGGACCATGGCCTGCCGCACAATTCTCTCTAGCCGCAAAGGAGTCTACGGTGGAGGAATTCAGTAGCGTCAAATTCGCGCTTGAAAAAGCTCAAGATGCTGAACAAAAAGCGATCGAAGAGGCAAAGTCGAGCAAGAAACGGCGGGCAGGGGAGCAGTTGCTGGCACCCGTTTCCACGAGAGCTCATCGCAGACTGAAGATTACTGCGCCAGAAGAGATCGTCAATGCTGGAAACATGTCGCCGAATCTCCGGCAGAGGCGTCGCTCGGAGAAGGAGAGAACTTCTAGTGATCGGTTCAGGCATGCCAAATCCCGCGATCTCAAACAGCGGGACATCCAGTCCGCCACTCCAGAAGGTGACATGGATTTCAGCGATGATATACCTCCACCTGACGTTATGGATTCGAGGGACGACCTGGTCGAAGGAGGAAGTAGATATTTTTAGGTTGAGGCAAGTCATGCAACGCTGGTGTGATGATACGCGATTGGACAACATATATACTTGAAACGAGTCGCTAGCTGCCTGTCATTGTACAATGACCACGTCGAGCTCATGTCGCTCTTTCTGTCGTGCATGGTGCAAATATGAAACATCCAGTTCGGGTTCGTGGCTGCGTTGCAAAAGAGCATCGACCTGCAGGGTCGCAACTGGTGGTTCACGTTTAGTTGGCAATCGGTAGGGGTCCGCAAAGCAAAGTACGCGGAGCATGCTGTAAGGCGGGACGCGGGCATTTATGGGTAGCAGGGATTTGATAACCGCCTTGACAGCCTTACGATGGCGGCTCGCCTAATTCAGGTCAACTTTGGGTCCGAAGGTTGCAGGCTGCGCACCTTTGGATAGAACATGAATGGCTGAATAGGAACAATCGTCCCACGACGACGTGCCGAGCGCGAGAATTCGGTTAGTTGCAGAGTGACAAGCACGACAGTTGTTGGGCCAAGATCGGCATGCCTCAAACGAAGAAAGAATATCAGATCGGCACCAAGGCGGTCATCGGGAATGAGAAACGGACGTTCTCCGTTGGCCAGCCAAGATAAAACGTTATCCGGATGCTTGGCCGCGGTGATTGAAAACGAGCTCGGATACTTGATGCGAACATTGCCAGCGCGTATGGACGGAGGAAGGATGATTTCAGCCGTGGCGTCCGACCAGCCGGGAATGACACCTTGGAACGTGAGATAATCGCATAGTTTGGTGGGTTCGGAGGCAGAAGATGTATGCAACCGAAACAAATACGAGGCGAGACCGCCGACCAAACTCAAACTATGCGATACCTGCAACGGCCCATCCAGTTTTTGACTCAGGAGCTGTTCGATGTTGCATGACTTGGGACTGTTGAGGATCCAGGTGAAGAGTCGGTAGAACACCAAAGGCTCCCAGATAGACGCGTGGTCGGTATCATCGTCGAGTAAAGCCAACCCTAGCGAGACGTGATCCTGAACGCTCGACCACAGTTGGGTCTGCTGGTTCCGTAGAGCGTACGCGAACAGTGCCTCGCGCAGTTCTCTTGCGGCAAAACTTCCTGAAAGATTGAAAGGTAAGAACAAATAAAACGGACTAAAATAAAAAAAAACGCTACCTGATAGCTCATAATCCTGCCTAATAAGGCCGTACAGGTGTTTCAACTCCCACTCAATGTCGTTGGTATCAAACCCTGAGAGAGACATAACGGCCATTTGGATAAAAGCGTCGAGTTGATTCAACCCCAGCATGAGCATGTGCTCCACACAGTTCGCAAGGAAGCGGCGTCTGCAAATGGTCAGGTCTCTGCTGTCATCATGTTGAGTCACGCACCTGCCCTGAAACCAGGAGTGCATGCGGGCCACTTGTCCTTTGTTCAGCGGGCCGAGGAAATGGTGCACGTAATGCTTAGTATGTTCGATGGTATCGAAAGAGCCGAGCCCGCAGAATGTGCGCACTCGAGACTGATCGGAGGTTCCGCTTTTGATGCCATCCCGAACGACGTTCACGTCAATCCGAGTCCCCGATACAACCAGGCGTTGGGCTGGGAAAGACGATGAGAAGCAACGGACTACTTCCCACAATACAGGAGCATGTGTCTCCCCGTCCGACAACGCGTAGCTTGTCTCGTACATGCCAGACGCAACATTCGCCTCGTCTAGAGCGATGATGGCTAGGGAAAACGCACAAGACGAGATCAGTGTTGCAAGCTCCTGCTCGACTACGACGGGCTGTAGGAGAGATACACGCATACGCAGCCTGTCGAAAATGTCGTCGTCCGGAGTGTCGAAAATGATGTTCGACCGAAGCTGCAAAAGCAGCCACCTTTGGCGAGCAACCTGCTCCTCAACATTAAGCGACTGCACCAAGTCACAGAACAATCTAAAAACAAGCAGCCGTGCAGCGATGATATTATAAAAATTCCGGCATGCGCGTCGAATGTTTTCTGCCAATGGTTCTGGCCAAGTCGTTGGATGGCCGCTCAGCCTCGTGCCCCTAAGGAACCCTAAAACAGACCGCAAGTCTGGCGAGCCGTAAGGAGTTTGTTGATTTGATGCGCAAGTAAAGTAGAGTCCCCAAGTTCTGGACAGTACTTCGAAGACCATTCGTGTCTTCCCCGTCCCTGAAGTATTCAATAAAATACTGTGGGCACTAATGAGTAGCGGAAAGCAATCGGGACGAGCAGCTCACGTATGGTCGTCGTGAGACATAAACCGGTCGAGCCTCTCCGCAAACTGTGGGTCCACCTGGTCAAGGCTGCCGAGACCGTACAAAAGCATGTCTGGGCGATCTTGTTCTCCAAATTTGAGCATCCGCAGTTGATCTATACGGTCACGGTCCTCAGGCTTGGGCCATATACTTTCACCGTCGTATTCATGAGGCAGAAGCCACTCTGGGTGAGCGATGTCGCCTTGCAGAAATCGTCGAACGAGCGGTTCGTAAAATTCAAGTTCTTCGCAAACACCTGGCCACGCAGCGTCTGCAGTCATTATATCAGCATAGAGAGAACACGCGGGTCACGTATCGACAAACCAGACTCCATACAGGGCACGCGCGACGAATACTATATAGCTCAGTCACGCTCAATTGAAATCTGAGATATGACGAGCGTGCTGGTATTGAGTACTAGGGCTACACAGTGGGCTACGATGCGCGGAAGGCGCAAAGGCAGTGGTGATGATAAGCGCCAGCAACAAAGAGCTAGAGCCGTTGTAGCGGAGCACGAATGTGTGAACCAACCTTGGCGCTCGCTGAGTTGGTTTGTTGCCGAGTCGGAAAACAGAAGCGTTCCCGTTGATCCACCGCGCTGTTCTTATTCGTTGTTACAGCTGTTTTCGGACCGGCTTGCGCCGGCGCGGTCGAAGTCGAAACACGAATTTTGTCCCTCGAATAGAACCTCGAAATCACAACCGATTTTGACGCAAATGCGCTCGTTACAATGGGGCAACATGGGGCAAACGCGCCATGTACTTAGAATTTTAAAATATGCAGTTTGAAAAATCAACATTTGCTTGGATTTGTCCCTGGTATACCGCACTCAAATGAGCCTTTTCTGCAGATACAACGCTACTTGGGTCTAGTATTGACTCGTAAAAGTGGTATAGGCCCATTTTATGGTGTGGAACATGTAATTTGATGGTCGGGCACGAAGAACAAACCAAACTATTTAGGGAATTTGTCCCTCGAATAGAACCGCCCATTGGTAACCGTTTTCGACGCAAATGTTCTCGTTGGATTGGGGCAAGATGGGAAAAACGTACTGTGTACTTAGAATTTTAAAATATGCACATGGAAGGAATTGAATGGACACACGGAGCGATGCACCGAGCCTCTACCTTGTCATGGTCCCATGAATATTTCTGTCTATTTTCCCTTCCTTTTCCATTTCTCCTGCCCTGACCCCCTATATGCTACCAAATAACCTCGCGCGTGCGTTCCCAGTATCCAATTACATATGTCTGCATCCTTGTTTGGTCATGTTTGATAGTCGCGCTAGCTTCATATTCGCGTCGGTCCGTCGGAACTTCCCGCCCCAGTCTTGTTCTCTCGGATATCCCGCTTCTAGGTTAGCGCATGTCCCCTCACGCTTACATACTCAATAATAACTCGGATATCCCGCTTCTAGCGCGACCCCTAAGTCCATCGCTCATATCAAGACTCCTGGTGGTTGTGGTTGCCGCTACATCTGTAGTCGCTTCCTCTATTGCCTCGAGTACGATCTAGTCAGATCTACTCTTATCGCCGCGCTCCTAGCGTCGCCCTGACAGTAGAACAAGACTCCCCAACAACCACCAATTTCCTGCGTCAATCGGATCTCATTTCATCGCCATCGCAAGTTGTATCGTTTCAGTAGAGACATACTTTATCTTCGCGCAACGATGCCCGAACGACGTGGACTCCCAGGCACTTTTAGTGCGCCTCACGACGACGCAGGCCCTGAGGGCATGCATACGCCTCCTCAGAAAACCCTTGAGGAGCAGATCGCAGACCTCCAGGAGGAGGTGCGCTTTGAACGCGCTCTCGCAGCCAGGCTCGCCTTGGCAGCCGTTCAGAATGCACAGGCGATCCCAGCCGCTGCTCCAGGTGCTCCTATCGTCGCCCCGGTCTCTCGTACCAAAGTTTCCGTGCCTACAGAGTTCGACGGCACGCGCGACAAAGGTCGCAAGTTCAAGCAAGAGTGTTGGCTTTATTTCCAAGGCAACACGCGCGAGTTCCCCGACGATGCAGCCAAGCTGCGTTTCATGCTGTCTTACATGAAGAAGGGCACCGCGGCCACTTGGGCCAGTAACATCACCGAGGCACTGATGGAAGGTCGCTCGCCCTATGCGGACTTCCATGCCTTTGAGGCGGATTTCGATCGTCGCTTCACCAACCCAGACGAACGCGCACGCGCGCAAGCTGCGCTTGCGTCTGTGTCTCAAGGCTCCCGCTCCATCGAGGAGTACATCACGGAGTTTGAGTCGTACAGCGACAAGGCGGGCTTCGGCCCAGTCGATCTTGCCTTCCGCTTCAAGCAAGGCCTCAACACCGCGGCTCTTAACGCGGTGTACCGCAAGACCCCGGTCCCCACCACGCTGGAGGACTTGCAACAGGCCGCGCGCGACCAGGAGATGCAGTGGCGCGAGATGCAGACGTTTACCCGCTCTTCGCGCGTCGCTGCGACCAAGCCGACCCCTACGCCGGCCAAAGCTGTGACGCTCCCCGCAGCCGTCACCATTCCTACCCCGCGCGCACCGGCTAGAGAGCCCGACGTTCGCCCTATGGACGTCGACGCGACTAGAGGACGCGGTCGCGTAGATCGCGCGACAGTCAAGTGCTTCGCGTGTGGCAATCTCGGCCACTACCGAGGTGACGCCTCCTGCCCCATGTCGGTACGCTCCATCGAAGAGCGGATTGCCTACGGCTGTCGCTGCAGCGCTCGCGGCTGCGCGTGGAGAAGTGGTTGCGGCCAGCACCACGGCCGCCTCCCAGGTTTTTGAAGAGGCCCGCGAGTAAAGACACGGCTCGCGGTGCCAACCGGTTCAGTTCCCTTGAAATCGAAGAATGTATAGATCACGACAATATAGCTCTTGCAACGTCGTCTTCGAGGGAACCCATTTTCGTGTCTCTTCTTTCAGAAGCCTAGCCGCTGACCCCGACTATCGCTATTACATCAGGTCAGCCAACATCGCGCGTGAGATCACGATCCCCTTGCTGCTAGAAGGCTTGGACGATCGTGGATCCGTGGCGAGCCCCGCTCTTATCGACTGTGGAGCGACGGGCGAGTTCATCAATGAGTCATTCGTGCGCAAAAACAATCTGCAAACGAGGAAGCTCGAGCGTGTCATCCCAGTCTACAATGTGGATGGTACGCTCAACGAGGGAGGTTCGATCAAGGAAATCGTCGACCTCATAGTGCGCTTTGGTAGTCACACCGAGCGCATTACTTTTGCTATCTGTTCTTTGGGGAAGACAGATGTCATTCTCGGGTTTTCGTGGCTGAAAAAGCACGATCCCGATATCAGTTGGAGACAGGGCACGGTAGAAATGACCCGTTGCCCCGCGGGCTGCAACTCGCGCGCGGATTTGGATATACCGCGCGGGTTGGCCTCCGGTCAAATGATCTCTACGAAAAGCGGAAGCACCCCGCCAGGTGTGGAAGCAGCTCTGGTTAAGCAGGAAGCGGCTCTACGGGAGGTCGGATGCAAAATTTGCCCCCGCTCTCTCGTCCAGGACGACGTTGCGGAACCAAATGCGCCGGAAGCAACCCGACCGACGCGCTTGATTGGGCGTAAAACCAATGCCCGACCCGCAAATACCGTTGTTCACCCGCCTAAAGAGTCGTTTTTGAGGCTGAAGAAGAAGGCGCGTGCGCTGCATGTGCGTGTAACTTCAACCGGACAAGAGGAGTTCGCGCTCCCAAGCGTGGACCACGACTTGGACGATGAGGATGTATGGGAGGAGGACTGGGACAAGGAGGATCGTGTTTTCGCAACCATAGTGCACCCCAGATCTGGGAGGAGCACGTGCGCGCGCATGCCACCAAGTCCCAGGAACTCGCGCAACAGGGACAACCCGATGTCGCCGAAAAACCTTTGAGGAACTCGTACCATCTGAGTACCACGAGTACCGAGAGGTCTTTGACAAGGAGAAATTCGATGAATTACCTCCGCGACGACCCTGGGATCATGCGATCGAACTTAAACCCGACGCAGAGATGCCCGCGCGAACCAAGGTCTACAACCTCTCACCCAAGGAGCAGAAGGAACTCGACGCATTTCTCGAAGAGAACCTGAACTCTGGCCGCATTCGTCCTCAAAGTCGCCTTTGGCTGCGCCTGTCTTCTTCATCAAGAAGAAGGACGGCTCCCTGCGCCTCGTCCAGGACTACCGCAAGTTGAACGCCATCACGATTAAGAATAGCTATCCGCTGCCCTTGATCGAGGAGTTAGTCAATAAACTCCAGAAGGCGAAGTACTTCACCAAGTTCGACGTTCGCTGGGGGTACAACAACGTGCGCGTCAAAGAGGGAGACGAATGGAAGGCCGCGTTTGCCACAAATCGCGGACTCTATGAACCTCTGGTCATGTTCTTTGGGATGAGCAACTCGCCGAGTACCTTCCAAACGATGATGAACGACCTCTTCCACGATCTGTTGTCGCGCGGGAAAGTCATCATCTATATGGACGACATCCTGATCTACGCTGAGACGAAGGAGGAGCTGCGCGAAATCACACAGGCGGTTTTGCGCATACTCAAAGACAACAAGCTCTTCCTTCGTCCGGAGAAGTGCACCTTCGAGTCGGAACTCAT
This sequence comes from Auriculariales sp. MPI-PUGE-AT-0066, assembly GCA_020744175.1. Lineage (NCBI taxonomy): Eukaryota > Fungi > Basidiomycota > Agaricomycetes > Auriculariales > Auriculariales sp. MPI-PUGE-AT-0066. The sequence goes on from JAGTJP010000053.1 coordinate 197,611, forward strand.
CGACTACCTGGGGCTGATCATTGGTCATGGAGTCGTGCGCATGGATCCGGCGAAGATACGCGGAGTTGCTGAATGGCCTACGCCACGCAACGTCCTGGAGGTTCAGCAGTTCCTAGGCTTCGCCAACTTCTACCGGCGCTTCGTCAAAGACTACTCGCGCATCGCTCGCCCTATGCACGATCTCACCCAAAAGGATCGCGAATGGGAGTGGTCGTCGCGCAAGAGGCCGCGTTCAAGGCGTTACAGCAAGCCATCACCTCAGAACCGGTACTGGTCTTGCCAAGCGCGACGCGCCCCTTCCGCGTAGAGTCCGACAGCTCAGACTTTGCCCTCGGCGCAGTCCTTTCGCAGCTCTCAGACGATGACAAGTGGCACCCAGTCGCCTATATGTCGAAGTCTCTCACAGCTCCTGAGCGCAATTATGAGATTCATGACAAGGAGATGCTCGCTATCGTTCGCTCTCTGGAGGAATGGCGGCACTTCTTGGAAGGCGCGGAGCACAAGTTCGAGGTGTGGTCAGACCATCGCAACCTCCAGTACTTCCGTACGGCGCAAAAGCTCAATCGTCGGCAGGCGCGCTGGTCTTTGTACTTGTCTAGGTTCGACTTTGCCATGGAACACAAGCCGGGCAAGTCTATGGCCAAGGCTGATGCTCTGTCGAGGCGACCAGATCATAAAGAGGGGGTGGAGCATGACAATGAAAACGTCATTTTGCTCAAACCTGAGTGGATCAAGGTCTTGGGAGATCGGCGCGGCCAGGTTCCAGCGAACCAGGGCGAGCAGGCGCTCATGCGCGACATCAAAAACGCTGTAGAACTCGACGAAGTCGTCACTCTGGGTCTTGCCACACTAGCAAATCTTGAGCGTCGTGGTCTGCGCAACAGCGAGTGGTCGCAGGAGAACGGTCTCACCCTTTATCGCGGCAAGGTCTACGTCCCTAAAGACGGAGACTTGCGCCGGCGCGTGGTAGCCGCGCATCATGATAGCCTAATTGCAGGCACCCCGGACGTTGGCGGACGTACGAGTTGGTGTCGCGCAATTACTGGTGGCCTAATATGACTCGCTATATAGCGGCTTATGTCAAAGGCTGCGATGCTTGCAATAGGACGAAGATTTTCCCTCACGCGCCACTCGGCCCGCTGATGCCTAACGCCGTACCTACGCGCGCTGGCAATATGCGACCTGCGATCTTATCGTGGGACTGCCTGAGAGCAAGGGCTATGATTCGATCTGGGTTGCAGTCGATCGCTTGAGCAAGCGCGTGCACATGGCAAAGACGACTGAGCAAGTTAACTCTGAAGGCATAGCCGACCTGTGGCTTGAGAAAGTCTGGTCTCAACATGGCTTATCGGATGGAGTAATCTCAGATCGTGGTCCTCAGTTCGTCTCGGCCTTCATGAATGCAGTCTTCAAGAAGCTTGGGATTAAAGCGATGCCCAGTACAGCGTATCACCCACAGACAGACGGCCAGACAGAGCGCCTCAACCAAGAGATCGAACAGTACCTTCGCCTCTTCTGCAACGAGCGTCAGGATGATTGGTCCGAGCTTCTCCCCATGGTGGAGTTCGCGATCAACAATCGCGTGAATGCATCCATTCAGCAGACACCTTTCTTCAACGCGCATGGAGAGCACCCGCGCATGGGCTTTGAACCTGTGCGCGAGAGCAACGTGGAAGCTGCGAACACATTCACAGATCGCATGAAGGAGGCTCTGCAGGAGGCGCAGTCAGCGATGCAGAAGGCGCAGGAAGACATGGCGCGTTACTACAATCGTGGTCGAGACGAAGGCACTGAGTTTGCAGTTGGCGACAAGGTGTGGCTCAGTTCGAAGAACATCACCACCACGCGCCCCAGTCGCAAGCTCGACGACAAGTGGCTTGGCCCTTATGCGATCGTGCAGAAGCTGTCCAAGAACGCGTACAAGCTGCGACTCCCTGCGCAGATGAAGATCCACCCCGTCTTCCACATCTCACTACTGCGTCGTTTCAATCCGGATACCATCCCTAATCGCGTCGCACCTCCCCCGCCCCCGGTGCGTCTGCGCGGACAGGACGAGGAGGAGTACGAAGTGGAGCGCATCGAGAATTCAAGCTGTACTCGCAGCACTGCAGTTCCTAGTCAAATGGAAGGGTTACACGCGCGAAAACAATCTCTGGGTCCCTGCGGAGAACCTCAAGCACGCGCCGCGCATTGTGGCGGCATTCTACCGCGAACACCCGGACGCGCAGCGCGCACTCCCCCCGCGGCCGCGCCCAGCACGCGCGCGCGGACTCATTGATAGGTCTATCATGCCTCCCGACTTCTTTGAGCGCGCGGCGGAGCGGCACAAGCAAGCCATGGACGCGCTGGTTCTCACCACCGGCGTTGACGATACTCTCCCAGACGAGCGCACCTGCGCGCGTTTGGCGCGCGCTGAAATGCGCAAGTCAAATCCTGTTGCGTCGAGGCGCCGCATCTAAAAGAGGGGGTACTGTCATGGTCCCACGAATATTTCTGTCTATTTTCCCTTCCTTTTCCATTTCTCCTGCCCTGACCCCCTATATGCTACCAAATAACCTCGCGCGTGCGTTCCCAGTATCCAATTACATATGTCTGCATCCTTGTTTGGTCATGTTTGATAGTCGCGCTAGCTTCATATTCGCGTCGGTCCGTCGGAACTTCCCGCCCCAGTCTTGTTCTCTCGGATATCCCGCTTCTAGGTTAGCGCATGTCCCCTCACGCTTACATACTCAATAATAACTCGGATATCCCGCTTCTAGCGCGTACCCTAAGTCCATCGCTCATATCAAGACTCCTGGTGGTTGTGGTTGCCGCTACATCTGTAGTCGCTTCCCTCTATTGCCTCGAGTACGATCTAGTCAGATCTACTCTTATCGCCGCGCTCCTAGCGTCGCCCTGACAT
>JAGTJP010000530.1:0-14325 GCA_020744175.1 Auriculariales sp. MPI-PUGE-AT-0066
ACTTCAGCCATTTTGTTTCAACTGATTACCTCGTACTCGTGTTGCATCCATTAACGTCGAGTTCGTGATGTGAAAGCGGTTGCGCGTCGGGAAGCTGCCTGAAACACGAGTGAGCCTGGGAATGACCAACATGCCGCTGATGTTTCAAGTAAAAAATGACGGACCCCTGGCCGTAGTGTGATACCCATTATCTCGCAGAGCTTAGCCCAATTTGCCAGGCTCCGGGATAACGTGCCTGCCTGACTGATCTGGCTGCTCCAATCTTGAACTCACACCATCACCCCAAACTTTCATTTTCTTTTCCTTCGCGATGTGAGGCATTGCGCTGGATGAAATACGTGAAGGCTGACCGCGAGTGCCGTTATAGTGATTTCATGGCATTTCCAATGGCCCACATGAACGACGTCGCTCTGGAGAAGACCGCTCATCTCCTATCATCAATATCTGCAGAGCTCGCTCGTCTTGGCTGGTCTCACACAGATATGAGCCCTCCTGGAAGCTCCACCATCCAGCACGGCATGGCAACCAAGAACGAAGTGAGTCTTGTTAGCGCCTATGCGCCAGATCTTCATCTGCATTGCGCTTCAGCATATGCGGGTCAGTTAATGCTGCGACATTGACCGCGGAGATGGAGGAAGACGGTCGCACGAGAGAAAACAATCCTTCGAGGACACTTCGGGTGTTCGTTGCTCACATTCACACAAGTGCGACGTGCTTAACCTTGACCCTTAGCGCGATACCCGTTACCCGACCCGAACAAGTATACAGATTACGATAAGAAGTATCCTCCTGACAAGTACGGGAAGAGCTGGAACCGAATGCACGCGTGTTCAAAGTATACCGTGATCGGGTCACCGAAAAGGACGAGGACCTCGTCCAAGGCTGGCACGAGATGCTTAACGTCTTGCTTGTCTTTGTGAGTTTTGAGAGAAATATGGATTTTTCAGCTTACATGTTCGATAGGCCGGTCTATTCTCAGCAGTGTTGACTGCATTGCTGGTTGAATCGTAAGTGATGCTGGTACGGTGCGATCCTGGCAGCTGACAACACATCAGTTCAAACAGCTGCAAACGGACCACACCGAGATAACTGCGAAGGCTGTTCTCAGTATTCTACACCGACTCGAGGCTGGTGAGAACGCCGGTCTTGCCAACATCACAACTTCATTCGTGCCAAGCGCTAACGCGCGGCGAATCAACGGCCTCTGGCTGTGCAGTTTAACCCTGGCTTTGATCGTGTTTTTGCTTGCCATTCTGGTGAAGCAGTGGCTGGTCGAGTACACCTCGGTGATGAGGTCTTCAGCTGGTGATGCAAAGCAATGGGCATGGCGTCATTACGCACTTCGCCAGGGCCTCACCTGGTGGGGAATCGAAGCTTTCATTTCGTGCTTAGCGATTTTTTTGCACATTTCGCTTTTTCTCTTCCTCGGAGGCTTGTCAATGTTTATTCGTGCTCTAGATCCAGCCATTTTTTGTGTTGTCGTTGTTATGACCGCAATGACTGGTGGCTTCTACATCCTTTTGACTATCGCGCCGTTATACTGGGCCGAATGTCCGTCTAGAACTCCATTCATTCGTCGGTTGGGACTGGGGGTAGCAGTCCTGCATCACTTCTGGCAAGTAATAGCCTTCACTTGTTGGAACTCTGCGGTCGACATCAGCATCGTGGCACTGTCGATATTCACTTGGATACTTGACCACTGTATTCTCCGGCTGTCGGAAAACATTTACTACGATCTCAGGCAGTATTATCGACCACGACTCATGAGGCCCATTCAAAGCCTGCAACTCAGCCTCGATACTCGCCTGGTTGGTAATCAGCGCCATAAACTCACGGTGGAGGTTCTTCTATGGGTACTACATCCAGAAAATCAGATGACGGACTCAGACAGCGTTGTGGCACTAGATGCGATTGGTTCTATAGACGGCGTGGAGCACCAAAGATGGTACTCTCGCGAGGCGGACCCCTTTAGGTCGTTACACCTCGCAATGGCGCTCAAGAAACGCCTCATAGTTTTGACTCGTGTTACCAGTGCGACTGGTGACTCGATGCGTCTGGCATCCATTGGTCGCTGCCTTCGGGCATGGGTTTTTATGCAGCTACCTGTCGACGCTGAAATGGCGGATTGCTTAGAGACAATGCTTTCTGCCACTACACACGATATTCGTGCCCTCGCACTAGGACTAATCAGCGTCAACAGACTTGGACTAAATCCATCTCATATGGCAATTACATGGAAGGCGATTCCTTCGACCAAGATTGGACGTCTGGGACACAGAAAGTTGCAGGATATTACAAGGAGACTTCTCCAGGCATATGTTGTAGCAGCAGTCCAGGATGAGTTTCGCTTCTTGCGCTTGTTGCCGGACCCACGGCTTCCGCTTCTCGTGTCTGCCCCCTTATTATTCACATGGGACGACGTTACCACCGTTTTCTGCGCCTCGGAGCTCTCGGATGACTACGAGCAGGTTTTGGAGCACCTTAGGGAGCGATCGATTGTACCCGAACTCCGACCGTACAGGATGTTCGCCGCGCTCCTCAACTACTCTTGGATGCTTGCAAACTGTGATGGGTTGGCTATTCCAACTGAAGCTGTTCCAGAGGTGCAAAAAGCGTACTGCGCTGCCCTACACGAGGTCTACTGGGTACCAGGCGTTACAACATTGGACCACCTTGAAGCTGGATTCCTGCCGTTTGCCGATAACTCGGATTTTGTGGAGATGTGCACCGCATCCGATATTGATACTGCATGCGACATTGTTCACGACGCTTTGAGGACCGCGAATCAACTTCCGTCTTGGTCTGCACGCCTCGGGGACATTTTGTTTCACCTATTGGACAGGCGTACAGTTCTCCACGGCACTATCACGATGCGCCGGTGGAGACTGAGCCATGACGACGATTGTGTACAACATCACAGACACATTTCCAGCAGATTTAGAAATCGCCACACAGTCCAAAACTACTTACAGGAGACACCGCTGAACATGCTTCGGCCACGGTCTCCGACAGGAGATGAAACAACTTCGTCGTGGCGCCTTTACTTAGCCACCAGAGAGGGAGCTTGGGACTGGGATACAGATGCGGGACAAATGTTTGCAATTGAGCTGGCACTGCTGTCGCGGCTGGGTCTACCGGACAGTCAAGCGAAGCTACTTGTGCATGAGCTGGCAGGAGGTGAACGAGGTCTTCAGCTCCTACTCGCGCATGAGTACTTTTTTGTCGAACTCGCTGTTCACGCAAAGATGGTTGACTCGGCATGGTGGAGGAGCATGCGGAGGCAGATTTTTGATCTGCCTTTCGCCCGTTGGGATAATCGCATTGGCGTGCGTTGGCACTTGACCCGGAGAGAATTGGTTGACGAAATTGAGCGCAGGTCATCCTGCGACCTGTGCAATCACGTGGAAGACGAGTTGCGTGCCATTATCGCGGGTCAGGATGCCCTGCATCCTCCAGTTCATCACCAGCGTCTACCGATTGATTCACAGGTGTAGTCCCGGATCGTTGTGTATAGCATTCTTTAGCTCTGTCTTAGGTGACTATCACATACATCATGTTAGAAAACAGTGAAATGATGTTTTCTGCGGATGCAGTGGCAAGCTGATGTTTTCTGCGGATGCAGTGGCAAGCTGTGCCGCGTCCAAGCATTACTCTGAAGCCCAAATCCGCCGATCATGTCTTGTGCTCTTCATTGGCACAGGATGTGGAGGCGAGCAGACTGAATGTCATGGTGTGAGATAATAGTCAAGTACACACCATGACATGGCATTGGCGCTGATGACATGTCAAAGTACATGCCGCACAAGTGACACATCACGAAAATGTGTTCTGCTCCTGAGAATCATACCCTCGCTCTCAAGGATTCTCGGCACGCGATCGAGACCGTGATGCTTGAAAAAGTCAGTAGCACATCAGAGCGGTTAGCACCTGCTTGTGAAGAGGCTAGTTGGCACTCATGTGCTCATTTTACGCTCCGGAGTGGGTCATCTCTTTCAGGAGCCTCCTGTGTGTGCTTTCGTCGCTCTAGAGCAGGGTCTCATCGCTTCTCCCGCTTTAGGGACTCTCTAGTTTCTCCTGTGAAGGTTAGTAATGGCCAATCCATGAGTAACTGATTGCACATAAATGCAGCATATAATATTGTATGGACGCTAGCGCAGGCACGATGCGCATGAGCACCAAACGCGGCACCACTACGCGCATCAGCCGGCTTACCAAAACGCGCAAGACTGCAAGTTGAATGAGGAGAAACGGTCGGCGCGTTGTTGCGCTACAACACCGGCAACTTCGCCGCGCGCAGGTGTTGCCACACGCCGGCAAATCCCGGGTCTCCTCGACCTCCCTCTTGCTACACCCCGCTCAACGCACAACGAACCCACACCGACCACGCACAAACGTACGCCGCCGTTATGACTCAGATCGCGCGTGCAATGGAGACCGCTCCATCGGACCAAATCCGACTCGTGCAAGATTTGCCCCGGCATCAGTAGAAAGGCACCAGCCCCCTTCCCTTGCACCAGGCTCATCGGCCTCCCGAACCAAGATAACGTCCCCCATCAAATTTCTCATCTTTTCTTCCGCTCGCCACACGCCTGGCTCGCTCGAGGCTCTAGGTATCCACATGGAGCTGACTCCTACCCACACAGTCGCATTTCGCGCGCTGACAACGCACCGGTTCCGCACAGCCTCGCAGAAATTGTATATAAGTGTCATTTTGTTGTATCTACAAACGGCAGTATTGAACATCCCGCTTTACTCACCTTCTCGAGCCCGATCCCGAGTCAGCACCCGAAACCGATCCGATCCCGCCACACCAGTCCCGAAACGTCTTTAGTATCCGCACCCGATCAGTAACCCGCAGTAGCCCTCTTCAGCGACGCACTAGCGTTTCCTCTTACCCGTACGCGTTGCCGGGCGGCCACCCAGCGCACTTTTCCGTCTTTGGTTACCACATTCTTCAGTACCTCGCTCCAGCATCCGGGCGGGCAGTTCAATCGCTGGGCCACTCGACAAACCCCTGCTTTAACGCCTGTATATTCCTTCGCGCTAAATACATCTTTACGCGCCCTGGGGTACGCAGCACAACAATATATTTAATTTATTGATCCTGTATTGCTCTACATGGCTAGCTTGATTAGAATGAGCAGCCAGGTTGTTGCCTGTGTTGAGCCGTGAAGGTCAGCATGTTCGGGAATGAAATGCATATGTCAGGGCGACGCACTGATGCGTGCGATGACTAGGACCCAAGTGGCTCTGGGGCATACTGTGCCCCAGGCCACCCACGCGCCGACCAACCTACAAGGGCCCGAAGGCCTCAGGGAGCTGCTGGGACTCGCACACACACTCGCGCTATGAGTACGGGAATCCTGAGTAAGCATTGTGGGTACTAGGGGGGTACATGCGTGGACCTATGAGTATGGGAATCCTGAGAGAACAAGCTAGGGAGCTGAGTCTCAAAGGAAGGGGACTACTTATGGGGCTGCGCAATAACCAAACAATGACAAACTCGGCAATGGCAACACATCATGAAAAGGGGCAGGAGCAATAAGCGGAAGCAGAAGCAGAGGGAGCATGTGCATACAATCATAGAAGGGCCGTGGTTAACTCGTCGCGCATGTGACAAGGGGATAGGCGCGCGAGTACGAATGGGGAAGTACTATAGATCCAGATCAGGGGCGATGAGGCAGTTACTCCCGCTCGTGCAGGAGTTGCGCGAAGGCAGTAAGGGGCAGAGGCAGGGGCGAGAAAGGAGCCAAGGAAGACAAACCAGAATGGGGGAGGGAGGAACGCATGCGCTAAGGAGTGAGACATGTACGCGAGACTAAGACCAAGCAGGAACTAGAGAACAACGCAGGGAGAGGGAGAGATACTACTGGTCCTTTGCTGAGGGCGAAGCGCGAAGCATTACCAACCATGAGCTTGGGATGAGTGTGATGACTCATTGACCACAACGAGGGCGACTAGGGACTGCAGGTGAAGGTGCGCGACATGAGACAAGAGGGGCACGAAGGATGCGCAAGATCTGCGCGGGATCCGCAATGATCTGCAGGGGATCCGCACGACTGACGAAAGAGGAAAGGGATTCAGGGAAGGAAGCCATGGGCGAAGCCCAAAAGGGAAAGAAGCACGACACGTCATTGGCAACAAGCATCAGGGACGATGACCTCAGAGGGGACTTGCACGTAGCGGAAGCATGACGCACGACAAAGGGAGAGGGGAGCTTACTAGGAGGGCAAAGCGCAAGGCGTTATCAACTGACCGTTTGGTGCATGCAGCCTGAGAGGTGCGCGGGACAACAACTAAGAAGAACATACTGGGGCAAGGTATAAGACGCGAGGCGACCAGTACGCGAATTTGGGAAATGGGAGGAAAGGCGCGCTAGGCGCTAAAAGGGGAGAGGCATGCAGGCTCTCTATGATGAGGCGGCAGAGACGGTACGAGGGATGCGCAACTTACACGGGATGAGGGATGATACGGCTCTCGAGGGTATTGCGGACTTTATCGGGCGGGCGAAGCACAAGGCATTCATCGACCCTTCCATCAGGCTCACGACAGGGCAGGTACGGTTCAACAGACGTGGGAAGGCGGAACACCACAAGTGCAGTGTGCGCTGCTTGAGGGTCATGACGATCAGGGGCGGAAGCATGCAAGAAGCAGAATCCCGGGGAGGATCCCGTCAGGGACAAAACCCGAAAGGGACAGAGATCATCAGGGATGTGCGGATCATTGGGCGCTAACAAGAAGATGCACGAGAAGTGAAGGTGTAGGCGCGCTAGGCACTTAGCGGAAGGGTGGAGGCATTAGCGCACTACATGCGCGAGGCGATGGGTGCTAATAAGTGCGCAAAGACGAAAGGGGTTATAGTCCAAAAGGGGATTAGGCCAAAGACGGGTCATGGACGAAGGGCTCGACTCAGCGGACCGGAGGGGCCGGGAATGGGATTAATGGTCGGGAACAGATGGCAACCTAACGCGACAGAGCGACAGGAAGATCACGAGGGGGGTGCAATGGCACGTGACGTGGAAATAGCCGGACCGGGAACTACCGAGAAGGGAAACTATGGGAAAATAGAGCGAAATATAGTGGGACCCTGACACCGATTGTACTTAGAGACCAAGTTCGAAATCAACAATAGGCTTGCCTCCTCACATCCAATATCTCGTCCGACTCCGTTGGCATAACCTTGGCTCATCTGAGTAAAGCTCTGACCTCGGGTCACCTTCGCTTGGGATTGTGTGCTCGGTTCCCCATCGCGTGTCTGCCCGATACTCGCATACATTCGGGTACCTCTCAGCCTTCTTCGTTATCATCTATTGCTTCGTTTGCCTTATCCGTTGACTCTGTCATCCTTGGTCCCTGGCCCGGTGTGCCTCAATAGCGCACTGCCATCCAGCCACTCGGATACGACCTGAGATACATCCGGTATCGTACCCGCGCCTTCGGAACCTCTTACTTGCCTCCGCGAGGCACGTCCTTGACAGATAGCCCCTAGCTGGAAAATCGAATCGATTCCTAGTGGAATATCAAAATAGAGTACCTTCTATTGAATTATGGCCACACATTTTATCATTAGCTTACTGTGTAAGACTTTTTTCTCAGACAGAATGGGAGATGTACTACTGTGATTTGATCACTCATTCATCTCATTTCAGTGTCTCGTTGTCCCGCTATTCAGGTAAAACCCGTTTTCTAACCAAAATTGGACCGGTGGCGGTTTTCGGGCAGTGCGGAGTTGGCATGCTGGGGCAGGGTTGCGCTTTTCCTCACACTGGCCCGCCCTGATATCTCGTGCACTGATCAGCTCTGCCATTATGCCCGATGGCCCGTACAACGCTCCTTCCAGGCTTCCATAGCGTGACTTCGGTGATGCTTGCATTGTACTACAGCTTCGTGCCGACCCGTCGTGACCGACCCGACTGGTTCAATTCTCAGGCGGTGGAATAACATTGCTCAAAGTTGGGATGTCTGTCTGTCTCCTGTGTGTCTTCGTTATCTTCGAGCTCTCTAACGATTTGTTCTTCGTGCAGAGTCGTCTCTCTTCGTCGCGATCTCGGTCAAAGCCCCGTTCGCGCGACTCCTACGCCGGCTAGACTGTCCGCAGACTCGCGCGCAATTTATACCTGCACCTCGCTGCTTTTGATGCTCTCGCAATATGTGAGCCCTTCCATTTGTGGTAGAGCGCTGCTGACAGTCAACGTAGGCTACCAACACCATACAAAAGACACTCGCCAGCGAAAATCCTGATCCTGCTCCACAAGGTCACTCGGCTTCGGCTGTGTTGCGGAAGACGTGTTTAGCGCCGGAAAGAGACGAGCGTGAAGAACGATTGCCACGGCTTGCATGCACGAGTAGCTGCCCCGTATCCCTTGAACGGCTTGTTTCCCACTGCATCCTGGCGATAGCAATCAAGTCCTGCTGGAACTCGGTAAAAAATGGTTCGGGCAGTTTGATCGCCAGCGCAGCGAGCAGGAATTGGATGTTGGTTAGAATTTCACCCCTGAACGGTTGCGCCGCTGATTGGTGGAATGGTCCAGCTTGTAGCCATGTTCTAATCGCCGATAGGACTTGCACGCTATCCAGGTTGGGATTGCGAAGGGTGTGCAAAAGATGACTGCGTCAACGCTCTTTCATGTGTGTTCTAAATCCCGACCTGAGCTTGAGATGAGGCGGACTTTTGGCAGCAGCCTACTTGGACCGTGGCGGTCATAACTAATACATGCAACCCTAATGCTCAACGGTGACATAAATTTACCAATATCATTCATTGTCATCCTCAAGCCAGTGAATCACGGGTTCTACCGTGTAGTGTAAGCGTGAAACCATGCAAATCTCGAGCAATTTGATCAACAGGATCTCGTATTGCAGGTGACGTGGAACCTGTAGGGAATGAATACTCGGTGTGTCGTTACGCACCCACACTCACCTCACTGCTGCACATCTGTGCAATCGTCCATAAAGTTTGAGTAGCTATATGCCATGCTGTGTCGAATATCTTCCCGGAAACCTTCTTCAGAGAGCTTTTGACAGTCAATAAAGGCAGCCACCATCATTCAAAAACACTTGCCGGTGAAAGGGCCGATCCTGCTGATACAGAAAGTCCCTCTGCTGCGACAGTGTTGCAGATGCTTCTGGCTCCTGAGCGAAATAAGCGTATAAAATGATTGCCGTAATTGCATGCATGGTCATCTCGTCCATTTCAAAACGTTTGTTGTCCTCCAACCTCATTCCGACGAGAGCAATGACGCTCTGACGGAATTCTGTAAAAATCGGTTCTGGCAACTTGTTCACGAGCACAGCAAGCAGAAACCGGATGCTGGTCAGATCTTCAGTCGTCAGACCTTGGCCCTGTAGTCCACTGAGATTGGGCCTGGCTTGCAGCCATGTTCGAATTACCGAGAGCACTCGTGCGCTGTCTAGATTGGGATTACGCAGGGTGTTCAGAAGATGATGGCACCAGTAATACTGGATGTGTGTTGCAAATGCCGACTCGTTCTTGACATGAGGCAGATTTTGGGCAGTGGCCTGTAAAGTTGCAAGAGCCAGATGAGGCTCTTCTCGATCGCGCAGAATGAGGAAGCGTTTATCGCTGCACCGTTTGGGATCGATGAGAAAGTCAGGGAAAGACTTGTGAAATGCCTGTATCATCATATGCCCAGAAGTGTCGACGGCTCCATACCCGCCAACGATGGGCACGATGGACTCCGTGCTCGGGATTTGGACCACCGCCGCGAGCGACCCTAGTACCGGATGCAGCTCGTGATGCTCCAACCTCAAGACACCGGAAATGATGTCGAAACACAAGTAGTAGTCGCCACATATCACCATGAATAATATTTGCCGCAATCGTGAGTTGATGACTGAGTCGGGGTCAATGTCAGAAGTTGCGTTTCTGAGAACTGTGAGGTACAGTGCGTCGAGATAACTAAATGGAGACGCTCGTGTGGACCGACTGGGCGCGAGTCCCGCGTAGCGGCTAGAACCTCGGTGAGTCGCGAAACTGGTGACGCCCCCTTTTCGCCTATCCACAGTAGCACCGTGGAAGCAAACACAAATAACTTCCCCGACAGCTCTACAAGCTCGTTGATCTGATACAACGGTGGCCATGTGGATGGAATTCCGGGAAACCGTTCGCGAACGTCGGTGAAGCCTTTCGCGACGAAAGTGCGAATATCGGCAGAGACGTAGCACTCCTCGACCTCGTGGAGTAGGAACGTCTCGCGCTCGTCTTGAGCACCATCAAACACTCGATCAAGCATGAATCGAAGCTCTGGCTCGTAGCGGCTGGTAAGGAAGAGTTTGACGTCGTGCCCCCGGTGACAGAGCGCAAGGACGAGTGTTCCGAGTAGATCTCGACCGTCTGAGGCGGCAAAGTCATTGCACTCGTCCATGGCGTCCATGACGATCACAATGCGCTTACCGATAGCCGCGGCTGTTTCCAGCATGGCACTGAGCGGATCAACGAGCAGCTCCTTCGCCTGGACTGCAATTTTGCCATACAAGATCGGAGGATGTTTTTTGAGCGCTGCGTAAATTGTCCTGAATGCCGTCGGGTCGACCTGAGCGAGCTGGTGAGAAAGTGTTGAAACTACGGCGGTGATAGTGTTGCGGTCTGGCGTGTGTCTGGAAATGAAGAAACTCAAAATATTCACGCCTGCAGCCTGACATTCACGGCAGAAAGAACTCGCAATTGTTGTTTTACCTGAACTCGTGGTAAGTATACATATCAAAGTGTATTCGAATGACAAACCTGTACCAGCCAGGCCAGCGAGCCAATAGATTCGAGGTCCGTGGTCACTCGCTGCCCATTCTTGAAGCGCGGATAGAATCTGCATCCGTGTACCGTCGGTGCAGGGCTCTGCAGCATTGCCGGCATAATGCGCCGCGGTATGAGCAGGCTTCAGGACCTTGTCTAAATAGTCTGAATACACAGTTAGCGAGCGCGACATGGCACATAGACAATATACCATGCTGTTCTGCGTCAAGCTGCCGTTCTGCTGCTTCCCTCTGAGCTGCCTCCGCACTAAGAGCGGTCTCGCGCTGCTCACGAGCGTGCTTCTCTCGATCCTGCTTCGCTCTCACAAGTTCTTGTTTCAGGCGCTCCTCACTATCACAGTGCTCCTTAGCCTGGCGCGCGAGAGAGGCACCAATCTCGCGGCATGCCTTGTCAACGGCTATCACGCGTTCCTCGGTGCGGATGTCCGCCGCTATCTATGAGACTTTAGTACCGTTATCAGCGGCGATGCACTAATCTTACTCCAAATATGACCGCTGCGTCAGAGATACGCTGCTTCATACCGGCGATTTTACCCGCCATCGACGTCGCTGTGAAGTACTGGACGATGGCATGGCCCGACTTCTTCATAACCCCACGTTCCTTGACACCAGTGGCCTGATGACAAATATCTTTACTTCGATCAGCACGCTGCAGCAGAATGAGATAGCGAATGCTCATAAACGTGACAGCTGACGCGAGAAATTGATGGACGCTTTTCAGTAGCGCGTCCTGATCCTCTCCTCCTCGATACCGCAAGGAAATGATCACCTGTGATTGAACGGTTGCCGCGTGTTTGTACAAGTCAACTAAATCTTCCCTGTTTTTCTAGCTGCCTTCGAGTGGACGCACATGGTGAGATGCGCAGCAGACTCCGTTAACCGCTTTCCTCACCATGACCTGGATACTGATCGCTCGCACTGCTTCCACGCTCCCTTCAAGAACATTGCCAAGCACCGGTAAGTCTTCATGATGGGTCGTATGACGGCGAGAATAGCGTCGTAATCGCCGTGCTCCATTACGCCTCGGGTTGGCGAATGTAGGAGGTAGAAGCTGGAGGCGGATTTCACACCCTGCCTTGTGTTATTTGGCAGTGCCGCTGGCGGTGGAATACGCTCAGCTCCGGAAATGTCGCGGCGCTGGCACCCGAAGCAACGGAGATGATAGGGGTAGAATGAGCCCCATCGATATTCGCTACGGCCAAACAGATAAGGATGGCACCAACGGCCTCTTGCCATCTGGAGCTGGATTTGCCGCCGCTTCTTTCGGGCAAAATGTACTGCTGATTGCTCTTTCATGTCGTTGCGAAGGACTGGTCGCGTGACACATCTGACGAAAGAAGTGTTGATGCCAAATCAGTTGTCTTGGCCCCTCTTCGACTTCCATTTGAACAAGGGATTCGCAGATCCTCAACACCATGAACTCTTCTAATTACTGCGCTAACGAGCTGCGATGGATTTCGTCTCTGATAACTGAGACGCACAGTCGCCATACCGTCGTCACGACCAAACAGCGACTTGTACGGCTTCGCCTCCTGTTTGTGCATACAACTGAAGCTAAAATGCCCCGTCACATAGTACTGGGCGGTGTGCAAAGATGTGTTTCTGGAACATGGCATCTGCTTCAAGTTCTAAGACTCCCTCGACCGCCCCGATCTCCTCAAGGTCACCCTCAGTCTTATGTACATGTCTCCCACACGGGACTTGCACGAGCTCATCTGCTCATTCACCTGCGTGGTTCTAGATCTCGCCAACCCAGCGTTCACCCAGGATTGCGAGCATAGACACGATTGGGAACACTTGGTCTGAGTTCAGTCGCAGCGTTTACAAAACACCTAGGCGATATCAAGTGTCTCGCCCTTGACCTTCTACTCGCGTTTGACCACACTCTCCCCTGACAGACCGAAATAGTCAACTGCTATCTATTGGCAACCCAGCGGTAGCACCGTTCCCTCTCGTCGCATCACATTTCCGTGAAGAGCTTCTCATACTTTCTTAGTGCAGGTTCCGTAGGTTTGTCGACTCGTATGGCGCATAGATGTCGTCGTAGTGTTGACCTGGCTCATTCACTGACGCGGTAATGACGCAGGGCTATCTCAGGCACTATTGGTGTTGGTCCGAGGCATCGACGCGGGGTCTGGAAGGGATAGCTTCGGTCGGGCGGTGTACTAGCCGGCAGCCGACTACGAAGCGTCCGTCCGGCATTCGCCCCCGAAATATTGGCTTGGTCGAACCTACAATGAGTTGTAATCCCGGTATAAAATACACTCTGGCCACTTTGCACTGACATCAGTGGAGTGTACTAAGCGAGCAACAGTTGACATCACATGTCAGACAAGCGAAACTAATGATTACGGTGCATCTTGTTTCGTCGAAAGATGCCACCACGGACCGAGATCCTAATACCTACTTCTAGTTATCAACTTAAACTGTCTCCTCATCCGAGCTACCATGTTGTTAGGGCGGATTGCTTCTCCGAAGCTTGATGGCCGGTCGGCGAGTCTCAACCGAAGCTGTCCCTTCCGGATTGCCATATGTTCGATGCTCCTTCTCCACTTCTGAGCCGCGTTTTCCCCCAACTCGCATATTCCGCCCGCCACGACGACTTCTTCACACTGCCCCCACGACCGTCAGCGAACTACAGCACTGTTAATCCAGGGTGCGCAGTCGCATGACATGTTCTTGACTAAATAGTGACCAGGGCGCATGCCCTTGTTGTGATTCGAAGGTCACGCTGACGCTCCCCGCGCGTGGAGTCACGCAATTTGCGTCACTAATGGCGAAGATGGCTTTGCTTTGGTCGTTTCTCTGCTGCACCGACATCGTCGCGGTGGGCGTTGGTCTCGTGTAAGGACAGGTCGCTCGATCGACCGGCCAACTTCAATTCAGCTGTTTCTGAATCGCGACGCGCCTCAGATCTTGTCAATCCAGCGATTTCCCACTCTCCCCGTGCCGCCATCGCACCTCGCAGCTCCACGAACCACCAGACCTTGCCTCTCACTCATGCACAGCGGTTTACGCTTTCATCCTCGCTCACCCGCACGAGCCATTTGTTAAAAGTTGACCAAGCCGGGAGTCGAACCCAGGTCTCCTCTAATCCGGTGAGGTGTGCTAACCACTGCACTACCCAGTCTATTCAGAGCTGTTGGTTCCCATCCAACACTCCCCCTGAAGCCAACAAGCTCTTAATACTCATTGCTCTTTGGGAACTCCACTGCCACTTGTCAACCCAGGCACTGCCGCACGCATTCCCAGCGCCGGGGCTCATAACCTGTTAAAAGTTGACCAAGCCGGGAGTCGAACCCAGGTCTCCTCTAATCCGGTGAGGTGTGCTAACCACTGCACTTTTTTTTTTTTTTTTTTTTTTTTTAACCAACAGAGACCATGTATTTAGTACGAGGGGTACGGAATACAGGTAAACAAAGGATGCGCACCTGACGGATGAACCAACAGAGACAAGGTTCATCCGGCAGGCTGCGGCAGTGAGTTTTATATCACGGAACAAAAGAACACGGAACGGCTCGCATCCAACACTCCCCCGCGAGCTAGACAGTGTCA
>JAGTJP010000531.1:0-14316 GCA_020744175.1 Auriculariales sp. MPI-PUGE-AT-0066
GTCAGTTGCCCTTCGCAGTCCTATAATATATCGTGTCTCAAATCTATTAGATGGCGCGGTGACTATGAGACTCTAGAATTTGAGCATGGTTACATTCAATGGCTGTGAGTTCGCTGGCGTGCCGCAGGTTGTGCGCCACATCTGACCTGACCGTGGTCATCCAGGTTCCCAATCCCCGAGCGCGGAATGAACTTTCGAAGCCAGCCACTGCACTCGCATGAGGAGAAAGCCATGCGCACGAATCCCCAAGTTGTCGCTCGCGTGCAAAAGTCCTACCAGCTCATGCTTGACTTCTACGGGATGAAGCTTGTCGACGCTTCTACCGGTCTTCTCGAGCGCACTGACGGCTACCAACCGCGCTACCGCAACCTAGTCCGCTCATCGCACAACTATCTTCGAATTTCCCGCATTCTCAAGCACCTGTCAATTATGGGGCTCGAGCATTTAGGCACCGGCCTCCTGCTGCACTTCCTCTCCGAGCAGAGCGCCAACAACACGCTCAACAACGAGGGCCTGTGCTCGAGCATGGACCACTGGTGGGCGAACTGAGTGCGCCAATGCGGCTGATCGTGCCTGGATTGCGGCCCGCGTCAGCGGCGTCAGGTCGGGCTCGGAGAGGTTCTCGCGCGCCGAGTACGCCGCGGCTGTCCGCGGAGGAAGGATACTGGGTCATTCGCGGCAGATTAACTGTGCGGATACCTAGAGCTGCAAGGATTGGCCAAGAGCTGCAGGTTATCAATGGACTCAAGCCGTGCTGCGCGCGAGCCGTTTTATTTTGCAACTGAGGGCACATTGCTCGTGTACAGATATCAAACTCGGCACTTGTGCCTTGCTCGTGTATTAACAACATAGACTTCCTTGGTGTGGCGACCTTCGGATCGAATGTTCGCTCGCGTACCTACAGGACCGGACGAGCTTTCGCCGCCGTAACTGCGCGACGCAGGCTGACAGAATAGCGATGCATATGTTATATCTTGTCACTTTTCCTGCCCCTCTCGCGTACTAGAAGGGGCCGACAAGCGGCAGGGCACCTTGCGGACGAGAGAGCAACAATCACGGCCAGTAATGAAAGGACTTTCGATACCAAGCTACATAAATTGTACAGACAGACATGTAATACAAAGTAGTCACGCATTCAGGTGTTCAGCTTGCGCTTAATAGGAGAGGAAGGACCGACGGGAGCAGCATCAGACTTGATGATGTCAGTTATTGTGGACCTGGGGAAACCTGCATCGGGCAAACTATCACCATTCAACTCATATGTCGCACTGTCTCGGGGGAAGGGACGGCACGCGATTCGCATTCTGCGACTACCCGACTATGACCTTCTCACTACACACCCATGCGAACACCTCAGAAAGGAGGATACCCGCGTGGAGAAGCTGAACAAGTCGACGAGAAAACTGTACTAAGAGGGGAGGCAAGTTTAATAAAAATGGAGACTAAGGCAGACAGAAGGGTGTGGGACTCGTCGCGACAACACGTGACGACCGAGGGGCCAAGCGTCCGGGATGGAAGGCGGAAAATAAATGCTGTGGCAGAAAGGCGAGACACCGACGCCACCAGGACTCAGCTGTTGGCAAGGCCGAAACGCGAAGGGGCGCGAGGGCGATCACGTGAAGACGAACGAACAAGAGAACAAGAGCACCGCACGTCGCGAAAATGTCGGAAAAAGGTGTCGTGGGCGCTTATGAATTATGGGCAGGAAGGTACCTAGCTGCGCAAGGTGATTTCAAGACATGGTCGTATTAGTATGGGCAGTAACTTCCGACTAACAGCGCGAGAGTGAGCATGTCACCGGGGATAATTTGCGATAAAATGACCGGTGAACGCACAAGGTCGTTTCATCGCAAACGAACCGACTTTGTCCCCGGTGTGTGGTTCTCCTTGTCCATCGAGGAACTTGCACGAAGGACCTGCAGAATCACCGCTGCGCTCACAGGGAGGCGTCGTGGCCCAGGTATACGTTCCTTCAAAGCTAGCCCGGGACCCACCTGGTGTTGTCGAACGCCTTCAGCACCTGAGTCTCAAGTCGGACCCAGTCTCAAGTCGGACCCAGCGTGAAAGGCGGCGCCGCGGATGGCAGCGATGCCTCATCCGTAGCTGAGGGTGATGTCAGTGCACTGGCGTTTGTGACGTTGGGGTTCGTGCCCGGACGCCTGTGGTCGCTACCTGTAGGCTACTCGTGTCTTGCGCAATAGGATCAGTCGCCTGCTCGTCTGCTCTTCCCCCGAATGCTCGTCGACGGTATCAAATGTGAAATTCTCTTATTATTGTGGGATAGGGTAGAAATGGTAATAGCCTTCGTTTCCGTCGTCTTCGCGGCAATAGCCTAGCGCGAGGCCACAGCCGTACTCGGCGTAGAACGCAGAGATGTGCCACAGACATTCCGCCCACCAGGTTACCTGAGCTGCAGCTTCCTCGCTGGGGTCTGGATTCCCATGTAATCTTCAATTCTGCCCAAGATGCAATCGTTCTAGGTTGCGTGGTCAGTGCTTTGGTTAGTTCTGCACGTCGACCAAGCCTCACCTCCACCGCTGAGTTGGGCACATCTCTCTGACCAACGTCGTCCCCGACTTCGCACCTTTCACCGCTATCGATCTCGTTGCTCTGGAGGGCTTTCATGAAATTTCCTCGTCGGCTTTCGAGGATCTTTGCGTACCTGTTGGAACTGAGCGCCATACATCCAGAGCGACATCCATGGGTAGTACACAGATTCACTGGGCAAGCTGGCCCAGCCCATCATAATGCACGACTGTTACTGCCCGTGATTGATTGTTGTGATATATGCCTTGGTCATCGCGCTGCGAGGAGACCTCCAGGTCATGTCTTGGCCGGTGGGTAGGTTGCTTGGTTGGCCATTCGCATCGGCGGTCTCTGACACATATCCATCATCAGAACCGGCAGTTCCGCGCATCCAGTGGATGTCGCTGAGACTATGATTCATATTTCGGTGCTTGCAGGATCTTATTGGTGCAAGAAGAAGAGGGAGAGGAGTCGCACAGGTCTCCGGTGGCTGCCGCGGTCAAATTTATAGTTTGAAGCACGGATATCTAATACCCATGAACATGAAGCAATTCACCTGCATACTATTCTCTGACGCTTGGCTTCATCTGCGCTAGCTCTGGACCATGTACCAGGAACTACGTCACTTGCCTACCGTAACATCTTCACTTGGTCGAGAACATAATTGACGACCTGTGGATTTGGACCCAGACAAATAACAAAGTTATGAAAATTTGTCGTATTATCAAGCTAGCGCTGCCATTAGCTTGTTACATTTGACATCTTACAATGAACAGCTGCATTATGAGCTGATAATTGTTGCTTGTGTTGGGGAGTACAATCGAGGTAAGCTGTGTACATACTGTGTTATATTAGGATCACTCATATAGTGGAATTTGTATTATCTACTGGAGAATGTCGGCGCTGAGGGAAGTGGCAGGCCAGGCGGCGCGCTTTCCAGCTCCGAAATGGCTCCGTGACGCGCTTCAGGTCCGAGTGCTCCGTCCCGACTTCGACAAACAAAATAATCAACCTAGCTTCTCACAACAAATGGTGCCAGCCAATTAAATTTCCAGGTAACTCGAGCCACACTCTATTGTACACCCCTCGGAAACGAGGACTCTGCGTACTATGGTTTACGTCAAAGGGTACATTTAATGTTCGTCAATCTCAAAGAAATCAGTCCGACCGCGTCTCTGCGTCAACGAGTCACTATAGATCTGAGTCAAGTTCGCCGCACTCCAAACCTGACAGAACAGGCCGCCCGGTTCGAACG
Source organism: Auriculariales sp. MPI-PUGE-AT-0066 (assembly GCA_020744175.1). Classification (NCBI taxonomy): domain Eukaryota; kingdom Fungi; phylum Basidiomycota; class Agaricomycetes; order Auriculariales; species Auriculariales sp. MPI-PUGE-AT-0066. The sequence goes on from JAGTJP010000531.1 coordinate 3,782, forward strand.
CGGCGCACGCACTGCACCGAACCATCCTGTGCCTCGCCCTCTGCGCGCGCCACAAAAACACGATTAACTTCTTGGCATGCCTGATACTTCTTGGAAGATCCCTGACTGCGATGGGCTTTACTCAGATGCGCGCTCGGTTCTGGTGTTGGGTGTCGAATGGACCTCAGGTGCCGACTTTATAATGGCACGCAAAACTGATTTGGCACAGCTCACGAACGAGGTGACTGCTATCTCTACCGAGAGATGAAAAGCATGGGGAAATACACTGAGGGCCGCTCACGGAGCTGAAATGTTTGGACTGGTGGTGGAGTGCGAATCGCAATTGGCATGGAGCTCATAAAGCCAAGAAGCAACGTGACTGAGCGTACTACGGTTCGTTCATACGGTAATAATTGCACTTTTTCGGTGTAGTCATCGCCAAGAACGTGAGACTCCGGCCATTATGAATGTGTGGAAGTGCTGCACGGAAGTGCACTTTTATACAAAATGCCATTCAGGGCTGACAGAGTGCCGGATTCTCACGCTCGCACCGCGGTGCCATCAGTCACCCTGCGTGATGCTTTCCGCCTGCGTCTCACTCGCAACCCGCCTGGTTGGCGGATGCTTGGCCGGTTTGGGTTCCGCTCATCTGAAACGAGATGAAATATTCCTGGGGGCAGAAAGGTTGCAGGCCGCTCGCAAACTATATGCCGAGCTTGGCGATAGCTATCAGGAGGCAATCTGCAAGGTTTCCATTGCAGATTATCTCTTTTCGCACGGTTCTTTAGAGGCTGCTGAACAGGAGGCACTTGCTGCGCAGAAGACCTTCATTGAATCTAACGATGAATTTCAAGCTTCAGTCTGCACACTAGCCCTCGGCAGGATTGGAGCATCATGCATCGTGGGAAGGATCAATCCGTCACGGTGGCGCGTCCCACCTCGGCACGAGAGACCTTCAAGCAATACGATCACGACCGCCATGCTGCTCAATGCACTTTTGCTCTCGGGATGATTTCTCGCCAGCAGGGTGACCTCCTTGAAGCGGAATTGAAGTTTCGGTTCCGCGCTATCCGACTTTCAAGCGTTGGGTGCACTTTCAGATACGGCCCACACCTCATTAATCCTTGCGCAAGTTCACAGGAATCAGAACAACTACGACTCGGCAGAGAGGCTTCTGATCTCTGCACGGGAGGCGTGCGCGCGGAGTGGGATACCCGACTCTCTGGCGCAATATCATCGAACACTCGGTAGCCTACGCTACGACCAATCCAGGGACATGGAGGCTCTAGAGAACTACGAGACTGCGCGGAATATCTACAAGTCTTTAAGGAATCAAGAAGATGCCGCGCAGTGCAGCGCACTGATCGTACGGTCCGAGTCGCACTCACGGGGAGACGACCAGGTCGCATCTACTGCATGATGCTCATGATGTGTTGTGTTCATTTTTACGACATGATGTCCTTAATCCATTCTTAATTCTGTTCCGGAGTACTGTATATGTCAGATGGCCGTTGTAGACCATTTCATTTTCGTCTAATGGATTGTTCTGTAGTCGAGACTTTTTACAGAGTGGGGAGTCAGTTCGGATGGCTAGAAAGTATGCCTCACTAATACGGGACGAGATATGTGATGAATAGCGGAGATCACGCCATGATCCTGAGCAGCTCTTTCCGAGCAAGCAAAAAGATCTTAGTCAAAGACTCGTCAGACCGACGCTTAGATTGTGCGCTGGGAAGGCAAGCAGTGTCACTGTAATGTCAGAAACGACACAATAATTATACGCCATGATTGAGACTATAGAGCACACAGATGTCTGTAATCTGAGAAGTGTCAGGCTTTCGGCTTCTCCGGAACAAGGACACGAAGTTGAACATGAGCACGAGCGCTTCAGGAGGCCAAGACGCGCCTGCCGGCGGTTCCCGGTCGCAGCTTGTCCTCCTCTACTGATTATCGCGCTCTCATGCACGGCTACAACCCTGCCTCCTGGACGAAGGCGGCTGCCATGTTGTACGCTGCATTGTGTCGTAGTTCATAGAGTTCCACTCTGACTTTATGGGCAGGAGCACAATGCTGTTGCGGCGACTTTCACTGCGCTGCTAGTGATCGGCATTGCCATTAGCTATCTGCCGCAGCACTACCGAATTATCGCGAAGCGGTCTGGGGAGGGATTTAGCCCGTGGTTCTTGCTGCTGGGTAGCGTATCGAGCGCAAGCGTCATGCTGAACGTGTGAGCCTCCCACCTAGCACGCGCGCAGCAGTAAATGACTAGCTGTGGGCAGGATCGCGAAGCAGTGGGGAACCATAAAATGCTGTAGAGTTGTCGTATGTCTTTCCGGACATTCATTCTTACAGTTCAGCTAAGCGCACATTCAGTCGGCTGGCGCGTGTGTTGAGAGCCTCGGCGCAGTGTTTCAGGTCTTGGTTGTGTGGTCATTCTTCACATTCATGTGCGCCTGTGCTCTTATATGCACTGGTGCACTCGCTTAAATGGTGTCTCATTAGCTTGGTTCTGTACATGATCTATTTCCTGAACATCTCAAGTTCGCCGAAGTCGACGTACCCGGGTTGGGTACAGGAACCCCCATTCACATCAAGACCCGTGTCAAGACCGACGAATGGCGACTTGCAATTACCCTGTCCTGGGTCGTTGCTCTTCACATGTGGGCCGTTCACTACTGGTCTGTCTCCATGCGAGCACTCGCTTACTATCGGGCTTGGCTTTTGTAGCATTTTGATCACGTTTGTGACATTTCTACTCATCGGCACTAAGCCTGGCTCGGATACGCTAGATATTTGGACAGGTTTCCTGGGCTTGCTCAGCGCAGCATGCGCAGTCGTGCAATATGGACCGCAGCTGGCGCACACATGGAACTCGAAGGTTGTTGGCGCCCTCAGCATCCCGATGATGTGCATCCAGACTCCTGGTGCTGTGGCCATGGTCATTTCTATTGCTATTAGGTCAGTCGTTCTCTGTCGTCATCTCGCTGTAGCTAACGAACACGAACATTCCACTAGGCCAGACACGGACTGGACGAGCTGGGCGACGTTCGCGGTGGCAGGCGTCATGCAAGGCGTGCTTCTTGCCATGTGCATCGTTTGGAAAGCTCGCCAGACGAGGCTTGGAATCGACGACTTTGGGAATCCCATTGTTCGCGACGGTGCTCATGAAACATCTCCTCTGCTCGGGAATGGCCAGTGATCCTCGTGCTGTGTATTTCCTTCCGTCTTCTCTTTGGCAGGGCGTTATGTCTTTGCTTGCATACTCTCGCTCATGAACATCACATGACTCGACATACAAGTCTACACGGTACATCAGAATATCATCACTTTCTATTGTCTGTCCGTTGGATCGTCTGTCATCGGTGCATTCTTGCTTCATGCTTGGCCTGCCAATGTACATCTCACTCCTCGCAAGCTTCCTATAACGTGAGGCTTTACTGCAAGTCGAATCAAGCAGACCAGGAGGCTTGGTTCGTGGTCAGGCGGGAGATTGCACTATGACAGAACACTAAGGTTGCACTTTGAAGTCTGTACCATGCTTCGAAGACTGTGAACGACCTGCACGGCTGTCCAAAGTGCAACTAATAAGGATACAAACTGCATCCGCGCCACTCGGCACCGATGCGAAAAGAGCGCGTCACCTCCGCTTGCTTGCTTGCCGAATGTGCAAATCCGCGCCCCTGCCTCCTGCCACTGTGCCATGTCCGCGCAACGTCTACTCGCGTCAGCCCTATGCTCTAGGACCATTTGCGCTCGTCAGATGGGCACTGTAGCAGTTCGATGGACGACAGCTGCCCCTATTCACTCCAGGCCTCCGTCTGCTCAGACCCGGAGGCTGCACTCCACCCCTGGTGCGTAATCAAAGTTTTCGGCAAGAACAATTCACCAAGAACTCTTCGCCTGTCGTAGTGCGAATGCACGGAATTGATCGACCAGCGCCTGGGACGGGGTATGCTCAGGAAATTTTGCTTTAACATTGCGCGAACTTGACTTTTGCTTGACAGAATCAAATTGCACTTTAGCGACTCGAAAGGGAGCCTGATAAAGACGGTCGAGGTGAACGAGGGTGACAACATTCTGGACATTGGCCAGGAATACGACATTGACCTTGAGGGTGAGTGCAGGCTTTGTGCATGCAGCGAGTGGCGTCTCACTTGGTCGCGCTATAGGAGCATGCGAAGGCTCCATAGCGTGCAGCACTTGTCATGTTATTTTGGAACCCCAGGTGTATGACATGCTGCCGGAGCCGGAGGACGACGAGAACGACATGCTCGACATGGCATTTGGCCTCACCGACACGTGCGTTCATCTGCGCTTCCTTGTCGCCAGAGGTTCTGACGTGCTATTGTTCTTCACAGGTCGAGGCTAGGATGTCAGGTGAAGATAACGCGCGGGATGGATGGTTGTGTAGTCAAGCTGCCCTCTGCGACACGGAATATGTTTGTTGATGGTGAGTTGGCTAGAACTGGCCAACCTGTCCTCACCCACTTCATCTCAGGGGCTAAACCCACAAAACATTAGTAAGACTCTTGGTGGTTTGTATATTGGTATTTCGGAGCATTCGCAGGCTATCCTCTGCCCAACTTGAATCGCAACGTGTTTCCACAACCGACGCGGAAGGGTCTTCCTATCCTTCTTTGGCAGACTGAGCCATGCTTAATGCTCGCGATGTGATTAGATCAAGTGATCATGCTGTCACTTCAAAGGGCGGCATCAGCTTGGACAAAATTCGGCAGTTACGAGTTGTCCACTACTTCCTCATCGGCCAAGAGATATGGCTTGCCTGGTAAAGGAATCTGTGGGAAGCTATCGGTGAATCCAGAGTGGTAACAGCCGCGACCGCCTTTTGGTTCATCTTCGCCAGTTCATAGTTGGCGTTCGGGTCGCCCTAGACCTACGGCCAGTGTTGAACGCCACCATGCCTTCGGCAATGAGCTACTACGTGTCTCCTAGTCAAGCTCGGCGTCGTGAACACTAACGCTGCACTTGAGTGTAGCCTCGTAGGGCATCAGGCTCAATTCCCCACAGATCGCGAGGAGACTTCCAACGAAAACAATTCCCCTGATGTGCTGAAACAATGAAATTAGCTGTACTTCTATGCGCGCTGGGCTCTCGGACAGTTGATCCACGATATCAACAGTAACTCTCATCGTAGCACCCGAACAGCCAACAACGTCCAAAAACAAGGGCGCACTATCTATTACACTAATTCGCTTCAAGATCGAGGTTGTTAATAAGATCATCCACGCTGCGGATGCGCATATAGCAACGTGGCGAGCCCTCACTTGCCGCACTTGCCTACACTCCGCTGCTGTAGTCGTCTCACAACTATATCTAGGGGTAATTTAGATCCCGTTATACGCTATGCGTGGTCTGATTAGAATTGGTTTTGAAAACAAATGGCCACCACTGGCGAAGCGTGCGAGCTACATGTAGAGAAACACAGCAAGAACGTAAAAAGTATCACAGAAGCATCGCTAAAGCTATCGCCAATGCAGAGAAGCCGACAGCAGCCGAGCGTAAGCTCCCAATTGCATTGCCGGTGGATGCAGGAGTGTAGGTGAACGAGGGGATGTCGTTGAACGCATTGGGGGTAGTGACCGTCGCACCCTTGCTTCCCCATCGCGATAACCGTATCATGCAGTTTCGGGCAACTATCCTTGGCACAGGTGCTCATTCCAGTCGCGTACCCTGGTTTGGTGCAGAGACAGTCGGTGTCAGAACCCTTACATCCGCTGGAAGCAATGGCGGGCGTGTTGCAGAGAAGTGGGCAGACCGTGGTTGGCGGAGCCTGGAGTGGGGAGTCAAAGTCTTTGGCTATTGTGAGACACGATATGCGTGAGATGCAAGCTGAAAACTCGAACCTTGGCATACAGTGGTGACATTGGTTTTGAGTGCGTCGGAGAACTGCGGACACCTCGACTTCACGCAGCTCTCGACACCCGTTGCATAGCTGTCGGTTTTGCAAGCGCATTGCTCTGCGTTACTAAATAGCCCATAAGTTGTAAGGTACTAGAAGGGCAGTGACGGCGCAAACCTGGCGGCAATGTCGCATTTGGTGTCGGAAATGCCCCTCATGATGCATGAGAACAAACACACGCCCTGCTCGTCGAAACTCCCAGCCCCGGTGAAGACCTTCATGGCAAATGAAAGAGGCATGAGCGTGCATAAGAGAAACAGGACGCTATCAAAACGCATGGCGAGGCGAGACAGGTGATGAGAAGAAGTTACAAAAGGATTTGGTGGGGTCATGTCGTGCAACGCGGCGCCTTTAACCGGCCACATACGAGGCAGTGCCGTGGCCTTCGTGCCCGAACCAGGGAACCGCAGTCCAAAGCTGTGCACAGCTGGTTGTACCCAATTGTGGCAACTGGCGACGAATGGCCGGTTCGCACCGGTATTTCGGGCAACGTGCCCGTGAGTAACAGCCGTTCCGGCGTTCATCCTAATCCGCAGGCCAGCTGCTGCATTCAGTTATACGAATGGTACCTTACTGAGGAGAGTAGTGCACTCGTTGATGGGATGCCCTGGGTAAGTGTGATTGATCGTCAGGAATGTGTGTGTGGGATTTTGCAGACGACCTGACACACGGCGACATAGAGCCCCTTTCGTCCAAACACGACATGCTGAACCAACGCTAACAAATGAAATGGCGATTCTCAGGCGACAGAGCGATGACGAACGAAGAGAACTGATAGCAGTCGCATGTGTGGAGGGTAAGCTTGATAATAATTTTGGTCATTGCGAAATTGAGCGTTGCTCGGCCTCCCGTCTCTTTCGTTTTTTATGTCATCTAGGCAAGGTAATCTTCTTCGAAGGACATGTAACGAATATTTTCCAACAGTTCGGTGTCCACCCTCAGGGGTGAAACGCAAACTGAATTGCATGCAGCGCGGGTAGCTTTGATAGGACCCTGTACGTCAATACTTCTGGCCGATTTGCGCTCGGGATATGTGGAAACGCAATGTTCACACACCGACAGAGTACAATCAGTTCTGCAACAGCGACCAGAATCTCGCACCTGCTCAGGGCCCGATCAGTAACACTAAAATGGCTGTAATGACGAAGCATCGGCTCTAACTTAGTCTTAGTTCATAATTTAGCCGGCATCCCATGTGGAAAGATTTTCCCGGCCAAAACGGCCGCAATTGCTGAAGACGGAATTGATCTGCAACCGAGCTGTGTTTGAAGATACAGCACCGCTTGCCATCTTCCCACAATGGCTGAATCCGAGCCTGGGGCTTCATCGCGGAATCAAACAAGTGTTCAGGACACCTTGATCAGTTCACTGGCCGGACTAAACGTTTCCGAGGAGCCTGCGGCGAGCCAGCCGCCGCGCCAGGACGTCGATATCGAAGACGCCCCTGGTGATGAACTGTGCGCACATTCTGATAAAAGTATCAACACAGGCTTACTCGTAGCGCTCAGATCTCCGAACACCCAGGACAAGAAGAAAAAGAAGAAGAAAAAGAAGTCGGTCACTGCAGCGAAGCTCGGGGGCGTCACAGAGCTGGCATTCGACTCTGCGTCCAACGTATACAACCACGCACAGGACAAGAACATGGACTTCCTGTTCGCCAATCTTGCCCTAGATCGCGTGGTAGAGGGTCTCACGCCGCGCGACAAGCACATGCCGGGCCAGGTCAGCCAAGACTTACGACCGAGATCATTCAGCAGCGACGCGGAATAGCGGGGCAGCCGTCGGTCGACGAGGGCAATAGAACTCTTCAGGGATAAACCAACGGCGGAGAGCTTCATTCGCGGACTGACCATCGCCCATAGCCATACTCTCGACGTTCCGGCAAATGTGACCGCCATTGGTTTTGGTGGCAATCAAGAGTCAAATGACACCTGGTGTGCGGTGTTGTGTACGATGCTTCAGCGCAACTTTCTGCGTGCCCATCCGCTCTTCACCGCTACGTTGGTTATCGAGCCGCACGTCACTAAAATACCGGTTCGCGTCGTCGACTTTCCCGGCCGCGGTAAAGGTCTCGTTGCAACGCGTCCTATTGCCAAAGGCACCGTCTTCATTCGCGAGCCACCGCTGCTCGTTGCATTCGGCGCCTACAATCCGAGCGTCATGATAGGGTTCAACGATATCATAGTCAAGACGATGCACCCCCGTGCGATGACTGCGTATGACGCCCTGCACTCGTGCCGTCCGAAAAGCGACAGTCGCAGGCTCGACATTCTGCGCACGAATGGGTGGTATGTCGAGCTGTACCCGCCATTAAATCAAGCCGGCAGTGGCTTTCCCGATGACAAGCACACGGCTGTATTCCAGACTCTGTCTCGTGTCAACCACAGCTGCGTTCCAAATTCGGCGTTCGACTGGAGCTATGTACACTTCCAGGGCATGTTCCGGGCACTGCAGGACATCGCGGTGGGAGATGAGATTACGGCCAGCTATCTCGGCAAGAATAACCTGTCATCAACTGCATTACGCAGGAAGGCGCTGAAGACCAAGTATGAATTCGAATGCACGTGTAAGCGTTGTGGAAAGTACGCATTACTGTAATTCACTTCATCCACGTCTCTCGACACTGACGGTCCTGCAGCACTGAAGAGCAGAGCTCTGAAACCCTCGGCAACGGGCACGATTTGATTTTCGAAAACAGTGGCGAAAGCGCACGACCATTCTATCGATGTCGACTTGAAGCGGTTCATGCGGCGTTTCAACTACACACGGTTTAACGACGCATCTTCGCCCACCTTGCTACCGAACGTTTCGTTCACGCTCGCCGAATACAAGGCATTCGCCGTGAAGCACGACCTACAGGCCGATCTGAAGGCAATCGATGCAGCGCCAGGCCTGCACGGCGATCAGACGAAGATCATTTACAATACAATTCAGGACGACGCGACATACTCCACGACGATAGACTGGCTCTTGTACGCTTTGGCGGTCCTGACATGTGGTGCGGTGTTATCTGTAGCGGTATCCAACGACGCACCTCCGTGCCCATCCTCTCTTCGACAAGCAACTCTTCATCGAGCCCCTTGTCGCCGACGTCCCCTTTCGCATTGACGAGATCCACGGACGCGGCATGGGTCTCGTCGCCACACGCCGGATCGCAGCAGGCAGCGTGCTGTACCGCGAGCCGCCTTTGGCGCTCATGGCAGCGAAGCGTACTTTTCCGCTTACAATGCGCATGGAAGCCGCGCTTTCGTGCTGTAATGCACCCCCGCGCGTTGGCGGCGTACGAAGCGTTGCACGCCTGCCGCGCGCCACAGGACAACCGACTGCTCGATATCTGGCGCACCAATGCGCACTCCGCCACTATCGGCATGTGGGTCAGTTCCGCGGTGTTTCAAGTCTCTCCCGTGCCAAACCAACAACTGCAAACCCAATAGCGCATTCGAATGGGCGTAGTAAGTCGAACTGTGCCGTGGGTGGCCGCAGAGTTGGCTGAACCTGTTTTTGCAGCGACGTGTTTCAGGGTAGACTCATCGCTTTGAAAGACATTGCTCCTGGAGAGGAGATTACAATATCGTATGTGGGGAATACGGACAACAAGCCGACATCCACAGCGCAGCGCCGGAATGAGCTCAAGAAAAGTACAAGTTTGACTGCATCTGCGAGGCTTGTGGGCCGTTGTAGCTCCAATGATGAGTACCGTCGTGATTACTTTGACCGAACCTGCTATTCATGAATTCATGAATTGTACAATACGTTGTTCTAGCCGCCGCCTTTTCAAAACGTAAGCTACAGAATACACCCCGCCGTAGTTAGTCAGAGCTCCAGTGATTCAAAGTATATCAATGAAATTGTCTTTCTGCTTCCGAGAATATCTGCGATTCTCGCTAAAATGATAGCTCCTCCATAGGAAATCGAGTTCGGGACGTCCTTCTCGCACAGTGACAGCCATTGCCCTCCACATTGCTAGCAGGACCGTCGCCAAACCTACCTCTGCTCAGCTTGATGTGTCATTTCCTCGCAGAGTCATTACCACTCTTCCACCGTCCGTCTCATTTTTCATTAACTAATGGGCTGGTTTTGTTGGACATGCTGTTCTCATTGGGACTCATGCTCGAGTTGCATTAGCATTAGAAGCATTCATATGCGAATGTTCCACTGGTGCGCCACTGGAGTTGCGAGGAACTATGGAAGGGCTATTCAGAGGCGTGCATTCCGCGTTAGCTCTGATCTAACTACCGATGAGGAACGAAACACTGGATGGGTACCCTATGAGATGACATTCCAAGACGAAAGTGCTGGAAACAGGGTTTTTTTGTACAAGCTTTTCGTTGCAAATTTCCTGCACCACCGTACAGGTATGTATCCTCAGGCAGGACCACAGCCTTTGGTTGATCCCATCAGGTCTGCCATGAAGCGCCTCGCCATCTTTCTCTCGAAATCTCTCCTGCTCATTATATTATCGGAGTCTGAAGCGTATCAACTCCGCACGATTTCGGGGTTTTAAGTGGGCGGCAGTTCACACCTGGATTCGAAGGTAACTGATTCGCTTGATAGCTCGTTCTCTGAAGACCTATACTTTTAACAGAACTTTTTACAAACCCCACTCTGTGAGGGCTGTTATCAGCGGATACGACGA
>JAGTJP010000532.1:0-14282 GCA_020744175.1 Auriculariales sp. MPI-PUGE-AT-0066
GTGCGTTTAAAGCTCGAGAACACAGTTAACAGGCCCCACGGAAAGATTGCATAGAGAGTTCATACGCGAAATACCAGAATACAGCGGGATGACCGGCATTACAGAGAACCGGATCCGTCGTTTTGAGGATCTATCGTGATGGAAAGTGTGAAATCTTGCTCCTACGCGCTCCGCGCACATCGTTGCCTGAGCAGAATATACGTACAGTACAACTCGCTTCCCAGTACTCCATCTTCTCGCCTGAACTATGGTTGTCTTCATAACAAACGTTTAATTCTTCTTCTTTTAAACTTGATTATACGCTGGAAGGGCCTGCAAAGTCAGAAGTGTGAAGAACAAGCACTACGAAGTAACACGGGAACTCAACAAGCACATGCTTACAGGAGGTGGCTACCTGTGCTGAACCTCCGAGTCCCAATCTGGCAGGTTGCAGGTCAATCATTTGATGCTTGAGCTGCGAAAAGTCTCGAGTCCGTCGGGTCGTGGCTGGCTCCTACACGGAGCCTACAGTTACCCGACGCCGCCGCTCCACAATTGACCCTTGGGGTCTTGTGACATGTCAATAAAAACGCGTGGGATGACGCAAGCTTGTCAGACATGTCACATTGCAGAAGGTCGCCCGTTGAGCTGCACTGGTCATCGAGGGTGTTGCGGCGATTGGGAGACGGGGCACCGGGCGCTCGTCCGGCGCCACACATTTGAGTCTGGGCCCCACCACATTGATACAAACAAGTACCGCCTCCGTAGCGTGCGGATCGAACTTTTTCTTGTGCTCGCAGTGTGGTCAGAGGGGAGGATCTCTGCACGGGCAATTCGGTCCACCCAGTGGGAACTTGCATCGTGGACGAAGATTGTCAACACCGGGAGTCCCTCGAGACCACCTCTTTCCTCAAGTATTTCCAGCTACGTCCGCACATCTGTGGGCTTATTTCAATTGATTGATCAAATCAGCAACCGCGAAGCCAGCGAGAACGACTCAGCAAAGAGCAACGCAGGTCAGGTTTATCCCTCCGTTGACAGTCTGCTGAGACCCAAGTCACCAAAGCCAGCAGTGCTAGCTTCGAGTACTCGGACATCGACAGGCTATTGAATTTACGTCAAACGTCGGTCGTACGGGTGCACCCGCTGCAATGAACTGACTGTTGTTGCGCAGACGGCCGAGGAGCTGTTGAGGCATTCATCGGGACCCGAGGCTGAATGAGCGGTGAGATAGCTTCTGAAGTGAATTGGCCTCTGACGTTGTTGATGTCAAACAGCAGGAGGAGGACTCGGCGCCTTCTTCGACGCTCGTAAGGACTTGTGCCTTGCAGCGACTGAAGGAAAGGCTGATTTGCCGTCTTATTTAGTGCGAGCCACGCTGCCACAAAATCAGAGGATGAATCATGAAGGGACGGCGTTGATGGGACCCATCCGAACGAGATTCTCAGTCTATTCCCTTCTCTTAGAACTTCCGTGATATCGTCTCTTGCCTCTTAATAATATGTTCACGGATTGTTAAATATCTTCCGTTACAGATTGCACCGCCAACTGAATGTCTATAGCTTCCGCGAAATCTCGTCTGTCCCTGCACTTCCACCAAAAATCGTGTTTTCTCCACAGGCATTAGCATCCGGGAAAAGTGCGCAGCTGTCTGAAATTGAGGCGATGGCCGTGTGCGGGGTTCGGGCGACGAATGTAGGCTAAGGGGCAAACTTCCGGAGCTGGCCAAGCGGAAAGACGTCAGATACCTTTGAAGTGTTTTTGACTAAGGTCTGGCGGCCATATTTTTGCTAAGTTAATATCTGCAGATATTGACAAATGTTATGGATCTAGATGAGAAATATGTCAAGCCGTTGTCCAGCCAAGCGCAACTTTCAATCTAAGAAGAACTTCAACTCCAATCGGCGGCTAGCTGCCGCAGTAAATAGCGGCCACCGCGAACTCCGTGACTTTTGGAATAATGATGCTGTTTCAGGACGCTATTATCTCCGTGGCGAGCCGGGAGGTCACTAGTCCGATGATTTCCAAAGCTCTCTCGACGTAGTTGGCCCGCATACACTGCAACTTGTATGCACTCCGCTCATATTTAATTTTAATGCTGCCCCGACCCGATCATCGAGTGATCACGACCTTATCATTAGCCTCAAGGAGATACTCATCGAGAGAAATTGATTTGTGTAGATGGTAGAATCTGCTTTTAGGGAAAGTCGACTATTTGCGCTTGTACGGCTACTCGCCATGCCTGTGGCGTTCCGCAAGATGAATGCTACGAGTTGAAGATGCAGATTCAAAGTGCTATTTTGTAAAGCAAACGAAAGTCCACGACACGGCAAACCTGTCAAGGCTATTTATCGGAGCTCACCGTCGACAAAGCTTTGTCTTGAGCTAGACTGGTGAGCCCTTATTTACACGTTTGCAGGCTACGCAAAGTGAATGCGCACTTGAGAATTGTACTGAAATCCATCGCCAGCATCCCACAATCTCAATGCCAACCCCAGATGTGCTTGAACCTCCCGCGCATATGCGACGCGTCATCACGGGCCATGACGCGAGCGGGAAATCCATCGTGTGCGGGATGATCGAACCGCCATCTATCTGGGGCCCTGAAGAGACTGGATTTCGTGTCTACGACCTGTATCGACGGATGAGACACCAGCTCAAATCGACGAGGAGCTCGGTGCGGGCGGATGGGCTGATCGTATCTCTGGCAACCGCGAGCTCGTCAGTCCCAACGGGTCCACCTTGCGCGTATTTGACTACCGACCAGGCGCCTCTGTAGTGGAGCACTATTTCTGTCCAACTAGTGGAGATTGACAACTACTGGTTGTCTCCACAGGAAATGCATAGAACACATCAATCGACTACGGTATCGTTCTAAAGGGCGAGGTCACGCTGGTCCTAGATGGAGGGGAGACCGTGATATCAAAACAGGTGATGTGATTATTCAACGAGGAACTGCGCATTCGTGGAAGAAAAGAACGACACATCTGGCTGGACACGCGTTATGTTTGCAGTATTGCGTGCGCAGTATTTGCTTTTGCTGACCATACGCCATACTTATCGGTTGACAGCGGGCGCAGCAAATAATCATAAAAGGTAAACCACTTGTTGAGCAAGCAGTGAACTTGTGAGCACAGTAGTCAATACTACCTATCGCCAGCTTGGGTCCTTCGATATCGGAGAATTGCTGGCTCGCTACGTACCGAGCGGCTCTGTTGCCATTCAATACAGTCTGTTTGACCTCGCTTCAACTTTGAGGGACACTCACAACTTGAATGTCTCTTTCTGACTCGGAGTATGCCGATCAAATGTCTGGGTACGTCCAGAGCTTCACGGATGGTAATAACCCACTCTATACCGCATTCCCAGACACAAACGAGACGGTCATATTCGAGACAAGAAACGCTCTGAGGCACTCCTTTCATGCATATATAACGTTACGAACTAGCAATTGCTCATGTACAGCTGTGAGCATTGCAAGGCAGAGGGTCACTGAACGGACGCACTCGATCAGTCACACCGTGGCTGTCACACAATAATTTGGATGCAACGTACAAGGCTTGGGCAGTCGTCGGTTGTAAGTCGTCGCTATACAGGTGTTTATGATTTACCAACATGCCGCGCATTGAACTTGGCGTGGAAGGGGTTGTTGCCGAGCTAGAACTGGAATGGCGTTTTTGCGCAAGATTCATGTTCTGTAGTCAAACATTATATACCACAGCGTATTATCTAATTATATGGACGCTGCTGCTGTATCAGCAGTATGATTGTTGATGTGCCTCTGCTACACATCGTCGATGGTGTCATCCAAAAACGTCGACCGCGTAACGCTCGTTTTGGATCTTCGCCCATGTGCCTTCAGGTGGATGCACACCACTCCCGGGCTCCTCGAATATCTTTATCATAACCACTCGTATCCCCGCTGCTGCTTTCATTGAGCCACATGTGAAGAGCTTAGCCCCATCGTCGAAAGCGTGCTTGACATCCAGGCGGTCGTGCCAGATACGGCTGCAAATAAGGATATGACGTTCAAACCATCTTGTACGGTGGGAGAGCAGAAAAAAACTTACTCTTGAACGTACTTGCATCCCGCAGATTGATGGCTGGCACGCGAAAACGCCGGTCTAACCTCGACAATGCCTTCTGAGATCCACTGCCCCAACTCGGAGTCACGGTAGAGAAAGTCGCTGGCTGGATCCCGACAGCCGAAGAATAGCAGCATCTTACCAACATCATGCCCGGCAGCCTTCTGCATGGCCCTCTCTTGAATGAAACCACGCATAGGTGCAATACCGGAGCCGCTAGCAAACATGACGACGGGCGTGTGTGGATCAGGCGGAAGGTGGAATGCGGCATTGCTCTGCCGAACGGCGACTTGGATAAGGTCGCCTTGACGGAGGCCATTGAGATAAGTTGATCCAACACCTTCAAAGATTTCCTGTGAGTTCGCGAGGGATGACGCGCGCAAAATGGCCAATGTGAGCGTCACGTGCTCGGTGTTCCACGTAGGCGACGAGGAAATTGAGTATTGTCTGGTACGCATCGCAGGTAGCATCGCGAGGTATTTGGTAAATGGGAGGTCGATGTCCCGATTTGTGACGAGAATACCGAAACGCTGAGTCGTTTCTCCACGACCTCGGCACCATAGTGTGTGAGCAGTTGGTCGAGAGCGGCTGAGCTCGGGCTATCTTGAGAGACGTGAGTGCGAAGCGTTTCGATGTCCTTCCGCGTTGCAGGTTGCCCAAGCTCAACGTAGCCCAAAAGTAATACAGTCACACTGATCTCACAGCCAAGAGGAAGAGTAGAGGCTGAAGAAGAAGCTATTTTGATCTATCTGTCGGTTAGAGAATGCCAACGCTAGGCATAACTGGAACTAACCTGCTGCTCAGGAGAGAGGTTGAAGTGTCTGAGAACACGATCAACCTGAGCTTGAGGATTCGATGGTAAACTGAGACAGGCTGAATGTCAGTCTATGAAGGAGAAGTCCGAGGAGCAACTTGCATTGCCAGGTAGTCGCCCGCGCGGTAGGTCATGCCACGCGGCAGCTTTAGCTCTTCAAAAACGCCATTAGAAATGTGAAGGCGTTAAGCAGTTATCAACATACCCAGATGACGCTTCTCGGGTGTACCGGGGCTGGTCAGGAGTCGGCTGTCGATGACGGTAGCAACTCCCGCGTCAGCCTGGCGAAGGTGTGAAGCACGGGCTGTTGGCGATGAGAGCGTGATGCCAAGCCCTCTCTCTTCGCTTCCGACTTGCACTGAAACGCCATACACCTACAAAGATATAAGGCACCACTCGAACCTCGTTTGTGAATCCCAACTGCCGCACCTGCTTCAGTTTTGACCATAGCTGTTCTTCCCAAATGTCAAAGCACTCAAAAAAGCTGGTGCCACCCGAGTCCGATTCGCCGCGAGGTAACAACCGCTCAGCTCCACAGTAGGCCAGCGCAGTATCGATGAACTTCGGTATCTTCTGGTATGTATTGACCCAGTCGCTGTGCCCACACCCGAAGACTGCAAATCTGACGGCGTGGAGCACATCCGACTTCGAGAGCTCTTTGAGGTAGCGGACAAAGTCAGCGGCATTGTCTGCTGGCTCGCCTGCAAATGTAGGAGTGAGTACAAGGAGGAGGTGCAGCGCGTAAACATATACCTTCGTAACTCGCTGTAACGACGACGACCGGCCCGTCGCGCGGAATTTTCTTGACCATGGAGTCAAGAGTCGTGACCTCCGATTGAAAACCTTCTTGCCTATAAGCTGCGACGACAAGTTGTAGGTCTGTTGTCTGCGTACCGTGGCTGCCAGCTACACTTGCCAACCGTTGTGCAAACATCTCGCACGAGCCAGAGTTGCTACCATAGAGAAAGTACGCCTTCTGCCCGGCGTGCGAGATGGACGAAGTCTGGAGAATAACATGTGACGTTCGTCCCGAAGTTGAAGTCGCCTCGTTTCTGACTGATGCGAGAGATGGGACCGAGACCGATATGGCCTTACTCGTATATCGCGGGGTCGCATAGACGAAGAAGTTGTATGGCTTGATGGTGATCATCTGTTTGAGCTGGAGTGTGTAGACAGGGTCCGTCATGCGGAAGTCGAAACGTTGGAACATGGAAATAATGCACATTAAAGCCTCTTGCCATGCAAAAGCTCGTCCCTAAAAACGTCAGTGAGACGGTTGACTAGAAGAAGGAAGCACACGGACGATGCATGAACGGCTTCCGCTTCCGAACGGCAGCCACGATTTGGGTGGGAGTTTCTCAAATTGGCCGTTCATCATTCTCTCCGGCCTGAACTCCTCTGCCTAAATGGGGCGGGCGTCAGTATCAGTGACAAGTTCTCAATACTTTACTCGCATCGTCGCCGTATACAGCATGGTCGCGGTTAATGTTGTAGGATGCGATGATCGTCGGTGTGTGTGCAGCAATGAAATATTTGCCTCCCACGATTTGGTCTGTATCAGATGTGACGCTGATGCCCACAATCGGAGAGCCTAAGCGAAGCGCTTCGCGCATGGCAGCTGCAGCGAGGTGAGAACATGATCACGCTCACTTGAGTCGATCAGATGAACCTGTGATGTACGGTGTGCGCTTCAAATGCTCTGGACGTAAAGGATCGCGACCGACGACAGCGTCAACCTCCTGCTGAACCTTGGCATACGCATCCGGATTCTTCAGAACGTAGTACATGAAGAATGTGAGAAACCCTGAGGTCGTCTGTAGTGGTTCTATAAGCAAAAACAAAATGTACGCGAGAATACTCACCTCATGCCCGGCAATGAGAAATGTGATCATCTAGGCTACTCAGTCAGCGAACGCGCTGTAATCTAGCTGTGAGGACAAAGTCGTACATGATCTTCGATGCTTGCATCCGACAACCCTTTCCCAGTCTGCGGGTCGCGTCCATTCAACATCGCATTGAGGAGGTCGTTGCGGTCGTTGGGACTGCTCTTCCTCTTGCGTACAACTAGATCGAACTTCTCAGAGCGACGTGAATACGAAGACAAATGACGTACTCTCGCATGCGAAATCGCGCATCAGCTTCATATCCGCCTCGTACTTGGCGTTGGCATCTCGCATGAATGGTTTCAACACCGCCGGTCGACGAAACTTGAGCCCTGCTTCCGTCAGGAATGTGCCCATCGCCTCGACGAATTCCGGAGGTTTATCCTACAGGGCGGCTTAGTCGCTCATTTCAAGCATTGTTTATCGCCTTACGTTGTAGAAAGAGTTCATCCTGTGCGACATTGTACAATAGCCAAGTGTGTCGAACGCCAAACGCGTGAAGTTGTCTGCGACATCGATCGTGTTCTCAGGCCCAAACCTGTAGAGAGGTAAGAACCCAGTCTTTACACCAGTGCGACAACATACCGCTCCCATTTATCCAGCATCTGCATGAGGATATCGTTCATATCGTCGAACATACTGAGAATGGATGCTGGTGAAAAAGCTGGCATAAGGATTCTGTCTTTCTGGGAGTTAGGACGCAGCTCTGCCGGGTTCAAGAAGACAAACTCACGCGCAACGGCCCAGTTTTCTTCCCCGTGATAGGCGGTGAAGCTTTTCATAGGTCAGGGTGGCACCGACGTTATTCTAGAAAGAACCTACAGAGCATCATGAACCAGGTCACGAACTGGCTCGAGGACCGTGTTTTCCACTTTCTGTACATATTCAATAATTAGTAAGTGTGAAGGAAAGACATGTGATGAGCGCTGCACCTTGTGAAAACGTTTCTCATCTGTCGCCTCCACTGCCAACGCGGCGGAGTTGATGAATACCGCTCTTCTCCCTAGGACATGGTTAGGTTCGAGGGATACTTCACATTCACTGGGGTCTCACCAAGGAGGTTCACAGCAAATATCTCGCCATACTGTTTGGCATAACGGTGAAAATCGAGGACGGTCAACTACAGCATAATTTAGCATGCAAACACATGACTCAAGAGAAGAACCCGGTTCATACCTTGAGATCTATGTCAAGCAGGTTACCAATTATGGGCCAGCCTGGTGGCTGAGGAATTGGCACATAACACGCGGTTGAGGGGGAGGCACACATTGGTGGGTTACCAGAATCGCGCGACCTGGATTATAAACAAGCGGCAGTTTAGTGTTAACTGTATTCCCCTCTCCGGCACTGTCCGCGCACAGCGGCGAAGATCACTTTGGATCAACGTCAGCGCCACTAGGAACGTGGTGTTAGGTCGTAGTGCCTGCTGTGTTACTGCGGAAATGACCATTATTGCAGCAGCAGCAACAACGTCAAAATACCTATTTTGTGAGAGATTCAGCTTGTCACAGTCGGTAGAAATGTCGAAATGACGCTACAACAGGAAGCTTGGCAGTAATATGGCTACTTGTCGCTGCTTCAGGGTCTCCGGCGTATGGAGAGACCGAAGGCGGATGCTCAACAGCCGGCGCCATGGGCACGTGTCGAGGGCAAGAATCCGCTCGGGTAATGCTTGTCGGGAGTGGACCTAACACCTCATTGGAGCATGTCCGGTGTCGGTTAGTTACAAGCCGGTGTGCCGTGACACGCCTCGAGTTGCCGTCGTCCGATAGCGAGATTTCCGGACATGGTATCATGAATGCAGTGATAGTGTGTTCAAGACGTGAGACGATATAGGGGTAGCCGGTCAGTCGGAGGTTGGAGGTCGCAGGGCTGCTGGCGGGAAACTGGTTCGACAACCTGCACTGACGCTAAGGACCCGCGATGCGCTGAGGTAGCCCAACACAGCCGGTATCGGCGCGTTCACCTTTGTTCAAATGGATGTGGCGTTCACCAACACACAACCAACAAGGTGAAAGAGCACGGGGCCGCTGTGTGAAAAGCCGATGTAACTTGAAAGAAAATTGGATAAATGCGCAAATTCGAGAGTCACAAGCTGTATCTCTGACCTCCACGGCATTTACGCAAGATCCAATCTTTCTCTCCCAAAGCGTTACGCCACCCGCTGGTTCTTATACAAGAAGAATACGACACCGATCAAACTGCTTGGGATCCAGTCGCAACGCTCTTCTAGAACGGGCACGGGAAACGCGCGACCAGATGGCCTATGGTGGGGGTTGATGCAGTGATCCATGCGCCCGCAGTGGTTGTGCCTGCGCATCGTTTCTTTGCACTCTGACAATCTGGCTCAAGTGCATTACGGCTCGGCGGCAGGTCCGGACTGGTGGATAGCCAGAACCGGCCGGTTGGACGAGGGATGAGTGCAAATGCGAAAGAAACCCAGCTTCATATCTGCCAAGCACGCGTCAGGGTACAGGCGCGAAACCAGGGGCTACTGCTGATTTCATCGACTACGCATTCAACTGGAGAAAAGTTCAACAAATATGTATGGGGATTCGCAAGCAGCGCACACACAAGCCACAGAATATTGACCATGGGACATTAAGATGGGCATTAATCAGGCTTATACGCGTTCTGCAAATGAACGATCAGCATGGCACAGTCCAGGGTATTGGGCTGTGAGATGCACACCGATTTCGCTCCAAATACTGTTGCTTATTGGCCTGGCGACCCCGCACGTAGATACGCAGCGAATTGTGGGGACAATAACGGAGTAGTTCGATTGGGAGGCGGGTGTCGGCAGCGAGCTCGAAAGGCAGAAGACATGAGGAGAGCAGAGTTACGGTAATCCCCGCCTTGTGTCAACTCCGGTTGTTGGACGACACAAACGATTACACGAATGCCACCGGAAGCCATCTTGGCCAGAGGAAGCGGGTGACTCGTGCTCATGAAGTACAGATTGAACGAAGGAGTCACCGGTGATCCAATCTCACAGTATCAACCACCACTTAACTCCTAAAAGACTGAGTTCAGACTCACTGCCCATGTGCTAAAAGCTAAATTGTGAAGTTTACACGTTGATTGTGTTGAGCCAAGAGCGGAAGACTGGAAGAAGCGGAGAAAAGGCTATTCCAAGTCCGATATCGCTGTTTGCTCTCTTCCCAAAACGTTTTGAGTGTCACCTTGACCGAGCCCCCACTGGCACACTCAATCTGGACACCATTTTGATGTCTGGGCAAAAGAATATGCTGCTGCAGCGCACTTTTCTGCTGCAAGTTGATCGTAACATGCGGTCATAGTTCAGGATTAGTTCAACTCATCGCGAGGCGCAATGGCGCACCCAAACTACATTTCGACCAGTATGTTCTATTTGGAACTCGCTTAAGTCTTCGCTTACGATGATCGATTACCCCTTCCGGTTGCCCTACTCGTTTCAGCCGAGCGATGTGCTGTAGATCGCAAAATTACCTGACGCATCACTTGCCAATTTCAGCCTGCGCATCATAGCCGGCATTGATAACTTTTCTGTGCCGTTTGAATCAAGCATGCTTACATGATTTACGCTCCGCGCCATTTGGACGATCGTGAATAATGCGGTGGTCGCATGACCGTCAACGATCGCGTAAAAGGCAGGCCCATAAAAGTGACTTTGTTTCCGCTGCTGCTGAACCACTCCAATTGACCCTTACTCTTCTCGGAAGATGGCGGCGCGACAAGACAGCTTTTGGTCCCCGCCGTCGAGCGACCAACCTCTGTCGCCCTTGTCCACTCTCAGTGTTATGTCCAGCTCATCTCCCGACATTGCATCGACAACATCATACCAAAAACGTTTGGCCTTATCAAGATTATCGGACTCGCCAACATCCCACCGATTGAACAAGCTCGTGCGGTCAATACCTCCGCAACAGCTCGACACATCGGCGGAAAACCTGTCGATTATGGACTTCTATAGCACGCACACTGCCTTGGAGCCTCTCCCGCCGTTGACGACACTCGAACTTACCAGCTTTGGCGAACCCAAAGGCCTCACGAACGCCGAATTCGCCTTCTGCCTGGACACCGCGTTCGTTGGTGGCATATCTGCCTTGCTCAGCTACTTCTGCGGCGCTTCAAAAACCATACCGCTCGTGCGCCCCCCACCGCCCCCTATCGATGGTAATGACACCTGCAATGAGCTTGTTCGCCGCGCGGTCGCGATGGGTTGGAGCGTACCCCCAGTTTCGATCACGGCAAGGTGGGACACGCTCGCAGTCTTCCTGGCCTCTGTCCCTCTGTTTGTGTCGGCCGACAGCACACCTGTTGTTCCAATGGGCAACGGCGTCGCTAACACCGCCGCTTTTCGGGCCACTGATGCCTACTCTCCTTGCGGCACCACCCGCGAGCTCGCGATCGCCGGAGCAAACCCTCCGTATGTGCAAATTCTAGCCCATGCACAGTGTAATGCAATTGCTCAGCGCGAAGACGTGTCGCACCTGCAGCGCGAAGCGGAGGGCACCGCGCAGAACGCACTGGGATTATGGCTCGAGTGACGTGGCCAATTCCCTCCTCCGCTCTCAGTTCCCTGGATATCGCCCCACTTTCCTTGTTGCCGGTGCGTTCTATATCCTACATCGAACCACGTTATCGACTTTCTGCTGATATACAGGTAGCCGACTGTTTGACATGCGCGCTCGTGCGGTCGTAGCTTGTCAATCATCGGCTTCATGTACCTTCAGCCCACCTTTCACTCTACGACTTAGTCCCCTGTCAATGCAGATTATTGTCTATCTAGCCGCTGGCAAGAGACAATGCCACAGACTGGGCTTCCTGTAATCCGACACCATCTACTGCGCAATGGAATCTCGAGTCATGTCATCCTTTACACCGAATGTTCTAGAGCGTTTGGGATGACTGACTGTAATGCTCAACGCTGACGGTCGGGGCCTGGGTAGGCTATGGCTTCATCACGGGTCCGGCATACAGTCACTCTGTTCATCGCAGTGCATATGCTTGACTCGCCGCCGCTCATCATCACACTTGGCTCTCAATGGGACCCTAACCTGTTCGGTGCGAGTCATGTTCACGGGCCCGGCAGTTGTTCATCAAAACATTGTGATCGACCCGACTCCATACCGGCGTGACTCGACGCCTGCATCCACGCGTCCACCACAACAGTCGGGTAGGATACATATGAAGCACTCGGCGATTGATGGAGGTTGTCTCCTCGCTCGAGTTTTGAAAGAAAAGCTGGGACACCAATCCTGCGATCTGCTAACGTACCCTACATCTGAACGGTGACGCCAAGAACATGGGCCTCGCGTCACTCAACTTCGACTCTGCTTCGGCCGCGCTGCGCTCACGGAACGAAACTCTCTCGTGCCGTGAGATTATCAACGTTCAGGTCGGCCAGGTGGGCTGATTTGTTCGTGGGTGTGTGGGTAGACACTGACCGACTTGTCTCACCACTGCGCTCGCAAACCCGCGGCCTTTGTTTCTCAATCACATCTTCGTTCATTATTTGCTCTATTTCCGTTGAATTAGGCCGGAAACCAAGGTGGTCGATCGAATGTCGCTTTGAATCGATCACTCAACGCCATACGACTAGATAGGTGAAGCCTTTGGCGTTCCGTCATCGCCGAGCATGCCTTGGCCACGACGGTTCTACACAACGGGCCCCGTCTGGTATGCAGCAGAGTGAGTTGTGTGTTATGTATATCTCCTATGACACACTGGCTGATGCATTGCTAGCACCTCCGTTGACACAAGCTTGCGGTTGAATATCTCCAACTCAACGCCGCGCTGGGCGTCTACTTTGAGGAAGTCATTAGCAGCTACAGTGAATCGAAAGTGGGTGCCGCGCAGTGTACAGGTAGATCTCGAGCAAGAGTGTGTGACCGCGTGCGTTTCCGGTCCGCTGGCTTCCTTGTTCAAGCCCGACACGTACATATATGGCCCAGTCAGGGCGCGGGTAACAACTGGGGAAAAGGATGTATGCCTGCGGTCCTCCAACGTAACTTCACGGAGTACTGATGTTTTTTTTTTCAGACTACACCGAGGGTATGTTGCTACGTTGTACCAACTGCACTGAACATGCCTCATGACAAAATCGTCCCAGGCGCCGAAATTGCCGATGGTGTTTTGAGAGCATCCGCATTCAGGCTGAGCGGTGCGACGCGCTGCAAGGCTTCCAGCTCCTTCACTCCCTCGGTGGTGGTACCGGCGCCGGCTTGGGCAGCCTGCTCTTGGGCAAGCTTCGCGAAGAGTTCCCTGACAGAATGATAACCACTTATTCCATTCTGCCTAGCCCGAAGGTATGTTGTCAGACTGTCTTTGGAAGAGTCTAACGCACGCTAAGGTCTCTGAAACTGTCACAGAGCCCTACAACTGCATGTTATCTGTCAACCAGCTCGTCGAGTGTACGGACATGACGATCTGCTTGGACAACGAAGCGTTGTAGGCACCCTTTCATCCTCGTGATGATGCCACTGATCTGCCTATCTATTCAGATATGATATCGCGCAGACAACTCTCAAGCAGGTCTCCCGGGATTCGACACTCTCAATAGTGTGAGCATCGGATTCACTTGATGTTTATTAACTTCGTTGACACGATATCACAGTTAGTCGCGCAAGTTATGTGTGGCACTAGCACGAGTCTCCGGTTCCCCGGCCAGCTCAATGGTGACTTGCGCAAGCTCGGTGTGAATCTTGTTCCGTTCCCGCGGCTTCATTTTCTCGTTCCTAGCTATGCGCCCTTCGTTGCCAAGCAGAGCGTCGCTTACCAAGGAACCAGTGTAGCAGAGCTCACTCAAGCGTGCGTACTCCCTCACACCCCTGCACTCCTCACTCATGCTAGGTTTCCTCCTGCAGTCTATTTAATAAGCACAACATGCTCGTAGCCTGCGATCCTCGATTCGGGCGGTACCTCACCGCTGCGACGATCTTCCGCGGCAAGATCTCGAGTCGCGAGGCCGAGCATGCAGTGCATCAACTGCAGACAAAGATAGCTCAGCGTTCATAGAGTGGATCCCTGACAACGTCAGCATCTCGCTCTGTAACGTACCTCCGTCGGGATGCGGCAGGCCGCGGTCTGTCTAGCCAACACAGTGAGTCGCGATGTTTAGATGCGCTGATTAAAAGTTCATCCGAGGTCATTCTTTTAGACATCGCTGCAAGACCTTTTCAAACGCACTCACGTCCAGTTCGCTGCGATGTTCCGCAAGAACGCATACGTTCATTGGTACCAAAACGAAGGCATGGACGTGCAAGAGTTCACGGAGGCAGAAAATAATGCCTTGGATCTCATGTAAGGTCTGTCGAGGGAGTGTGCTCAAGCCTGACTTTTGTCGCCCAGTTCAGAGTATCAGCAATATCAGGACTCAGCTGCGGCCGACATGGATGACGCTGATGAGGAGGTACTGGAGGAGTAAGCTGGACAACAAGTAACAACTCTAAGCTTCCAATGAGCCAAACAACACGCCTCACCCGAACCATAACTTGCCATCTTTGACACTAACTAAGGATCCCACTATGATTGCGGGAC